>OX016541.1:52280704-52408298 GCA_943590905.1 Sphaerophoria taeniata | reverse complement strand
AAAACCGATTTTTTTTGGCCGGTGATTGAAGATCATGACTTGAACAATGTGGTTCCAACAAGACGAAGCAATTGGACACCAAAGTCAAGCGATTTAAAATGATTAGGTTTTTTTTTCTGTGAGTCTAAGTGCTTACGAGAATAGTCCACGAACTCTAAAAGAATCGCATGCTGCGAAAACTCCCAAGACGGCCATTTGAATGATATTGTTTTTCACACTTAATGGCAAAGTCCAAAATTTATAATTAAACTAGATTTTCATTAATCGTTGTCGCGTTTGACGCGTCGGAAATATAGCTTTTCTATATCGGATAAGTTGTAAAATTAAAATTTCAAACTAAGAATAAAATAAAATATTAACAAAATTACATTTATCTATGTTTTCTTTTTTAAAATCCAAAAAGTATAATTCTTAATGAGTATTTTGTAAAGCTTTCTAGCTTACATTTTGACCTACTGTGAATGCACTATGGCGTATGAATACTTTTTTTTTTAATTCAAAGATTATACTTTTAATTTGTGTTTTGCTACCTTGACAGAGAATACTATTGGTTTTATTGAAATAGCAGATGGTATGTGCTAATGGTACCGCAAACAAAATAATGTTCGACTTAGTAAAGATTCAAAAATTTAAATGTGCCACACTGCACACGACAACTTGTTTCAAAACTGGCGCATTTCAATGTTTAAAGACCGGTATTAATTTTAATTTAATGCGTATTTATAATGGAAATTATTTATTGAAAACGAAAGTTTTCGAATATAAAATCTCGAATACCAAAATCTTGAAAAAATTATTGATTTTTCGAGATTACTTAGTTTGTTTTAAAATAAAGGTTGTTTTGTTTTTTTCATTTGGGACGCATCATCGAAAAAAAAGGAAAGTTTTGTTAAACACTACAGAAAAGATGAAAACTTGAATCTACAACTACGAACGCTCAAAGGCTTAGCTTTTTTAACCTCAGTGGCTCCGTCGATGCATTGAGTAATTAATTTTCCGAAAGTAGTAAGCTCATCGGGAAGTGGTTTGACAGCTACATAGGTACAAAAAACCAGAAACCTATGTATTTTCCATAATGTCTTATGCGGGCCAAACAAAACAAAGTTGAATCTTAGTATATAAGTTTAAGTTGGTTAGCTGCACGATGCGATGGTCTGTTCAAGGTGATTCATGTTTTAGTACAGGAGTCGGTTCAGGCAAAATGTAAGGTAGAAAAATTGAAACGGGGGAAGAATTTAAAATGAGCCGGGAGTATGTCATAAAAGCAAAACATATTTTGAAAAATAGGGAAAATATGGGAGAAAGAAGAAAGAAGCTTTGTTCAAACCTCTTTTAATTTTTTATTGAATATTGTGTTGAATTTAGTAACATTTCGTTGTTTTGTTAAAAGTAAAAATAAATAAAATTATGAATTAAAATTACAAAAACATATTTTCTTTCAGAAGTATAATCAAAAAATAAATCTCGAAAAATCTCGAATTACCATTTTTTTTTCGAGCTATTGTCCTACGAGATTCTTGCATGCTCGAGACTTTTGTACGTTCGATGTTTGTATTTTTTCGTTTCCAGATTTTTTACACTAGATTTTTGTATTCGAGATAACGCCATGATCCCATAATTAACACTGTTTATGTTTTAATAAACTTAAATTAGGAGTGAAGTGGAATTCGGTAGACAAATGGTATTTATTATTTAGGTATAGAGTTCCCAAATTGTCATTTTCTTAGGAAGAACCTAGTAATATTTATAATTATTGTTAGTATGTTTATATTCGTTGACATGCCATTATAAACCATATAAACCATGCCATATTAAGCGAATATTATAAAAGAAACATTGTCAAGATTAATGATGTTTATAGAATATACCACCATGAAGCGGTTTTATTTGACAAAGTGCACTGTAACTTGTAAATAACTTTGTTGTCCCAGTCCTTCATTCAAAGAAATAAAGCAAAATATATAAATGACAGTTGGAAAGATTCCATATTTAACGTAAGAAATAAAACCCAAAACCACTTGACCTGGATGCAAAACAAACTACAGACCAGCCGAGCCGCGCCGCGCGCAGGCCGTCGGAAAAAATGAGTCTATTGAGTTAAGTTCAAAGTTCCCTCCTCAAAGTGATTAAAATAACTTTTATTTTCACTCTTGAAAAATATTTGCAATTTTGTAGGTTATGACAAGTTTGTAGAACTACTCGAGTTCTCCCAAATGTTTGGGATTCAAACTCTCTAGCCAACCTGGTCAAGCGATATGACGCATTGCAATCCAGAAATCGTGTCACGCCGTATTGCACTTCGAATGTTGATTTTCATTTCAATTTTTCTTTGTAATTAATTTACTTTAATGCTTTGATAATTTTCCCGCTTGTTGCTGCAATTTGCGCTTTAAATTTGCTGCGCTTAATTCGAGTATGTCTACCCACCTTATACGACTGATAATATTGGTATTCGAGTGGGCTCCCTGTCTGCCGTGGCATTAGCGGTATTATATGTATGGTCAAGTGAAGCCATTAGGTGCAATTAAATCCAACGCAGGGGGCGCTTCTCAGCTCACCCACCGTAGCTTTTCTATAATCCATGCCATACATACATTGCACATGGATTCATATCTACACTAGGAAGCGCAGAGCAAAGACTGAAGGTAGATTTTCAAATTTTTAAATGTCGGACTGTCAGTCGGTTTGTTGGTCGGGTGCAGTTGGTCAGAAAATTGATTCGTGATGTCGTAACATATCGCTTGCATTAAATAAATATAAATACGGATAATATGTTAAAATGCACTTTTTCCTAATGACTGACTACCAAAGGTAAAGGAGTAACGTTGTGGTGGAATTTTTGTTTGTTTGGTTGGATGGGGTATTCGATGCTGATGTTTACCTGATGTGAATGTATTGTATTATATCAATATACAACTATATAAATTTACAATGCAAGCGAGTAAACCGATACAATATTGTGATTAAAACGATAATTATGTTTTTAATAATCTGTTTTGTACGATTTGCATTTTGATTTTTTTTTAATTAATGCAAAAAGTATATTTTTTAAAATTAAAATAATAGATATAATAATCTACTGTCAGTTCCCGAGTGTTTAAAAGTTGATTGAATTGATTGATAAATTAATAAACATTAAATTTCTGTTGTAGAATTTTGTGAAAAAGTATTGTTGAACAGGAAAATGAGTTGAATGCTTGAGTGAAGAATATTTTGTGAAAGTTTAAAATAATTATTTAATTTTATAAATTTGCAAACTAACGCAAATCCTTAAAAACTACTTATGTGTTTTCACACTTGAAGTTTTTCGATGTTATATTTGATCAAAATGTACCTACTACCTACACAATTTTTTGTTACGAACTGTGTTCTGGTAGAGAAAGATAGCAATGATGTTTTTCCAAGACATCCTTGGAGGCAAATGCTTTTCACACCGATTAAAAAGCACGACCCAATGTGCGCACTGAGCATCTTGTTCATTGTTCCAAGAATACAGGATAGAATGTTTGTTTCCGTGTTTTTACTTTTAAGTTTTAGCAAGGCTTTTGAAAGCGTTGACCTTTCGGTTTATATTTCAAACTCAAACGATACTTTTCTATTTTCCAGTATAGCATGTAAAGTGGTGTATTTCTACTAATCTCAGCAATCAAACAAATAACAAATTCATTAATAAAAATAAAAATTAAAATATGAACCTCAAATATACATTTTATCTAAAAAAAATGATGTCATAAGATTAAAACAAAAATCCCTTGGGCGGTTTTTTTTATTATTATTTTTTATATAATTTTTTTTTTAAATGTCCTAAAATTAATTCGGGTATGCAGTATTCTAGAATATTTAAATATACATTTAATAATAGAATTTCGATTTTCAATATTGATTCAATTTCGAGATACAGAATTTTGAAAAAAGGTTAAAAATATTTCTTAAAAATACAAACAAATTTTTAAAATTTTTTGAATGTTAAATATTACTTGGACAACATGTACTTTAAAAAAAAATACGCTGATCGGACTTTTATTTTTCGAGATAATCTTATATAAAAAAAAACCGTTCTATGAGAGGTGCCTACCGTTTTGGAGCAAAACAAAAACATTTGTTTTACATAAAATAAAGGTCCGCCATCTAACGTTTTTTTTTTCAGCTAGTGCTTATTTCGTGAATGGTAGCACTTAGTTCATGTCTGATTCGACAGATAATTAGTTTTATCTTTTCGTTAAACGAATATGATTGTGTATACGCTTGAACATCCCTGGGAAATATTGCGACATTACTATGAAATTCATGGTAATGTTGCAGAATGGTGTGCGAAAATTGCGTACGGATTTTGGAAGAAGAGAAGCACCGTCAGCTGCGTATGTTCGTTATCTTCTTAAAAAAAAGTGAAAGAAACTGGCATCCTCATCGATAAACCAAAGCGCGAAAAGCCAATAACAGTGCGTACACCCGAAAATATTGCTGGCTGTGGCAGATAGTGTGCGTGAAGCGCCATCAACATCAATTCATCGTCGTTGTCAACAATTGAACATTTCGTAGACATCATTGAGACGAATTTTGCTTAAGGACCTTGGTATGACGCCATACAAAGTCCAATTGGTTCAGGAGTTGAAGCCAACTGACCATCCAATGCGTTTTCGCTTCGCTAAGTGGGCCTGCGATCGACTTAGAGAAGATGCGGATATTGCCAAAAAAAATCATCTTTTCAGATGAAGCTCATTTCGATCTTGGCGGGTATGTAAACAAGCAAAATTGTCGCATTTGGGGCACAGAAAACTCGCACGTATACATTGAAAAGCCGATACACCCAAAACGAGTCACTGTTTGGTGCGGATTTTGGTCCAGAGGCATAATTGGGCCATTTTTCTTCGAAAATGAGCAAGGAGTGGCGGTAACAGTCAATGGCGATCGTTATCGGGCCATGTTGAACGAATTTTTGTTCACAAAAATTGAAGAGGAGGATATTGGCAACATCATTCAACAATCGAGCAGAAAAAACATAACGCACATACGGACATACGCACATAATGTCCGTACGAATATACGCTCATACGCACATAAGAAAATACATACACTACACACACCCAGACATCATGATAAAAAGGGTTGATTCGGATTCTAGTCACCTCGAAACATGGAGATATGCAAAAATTGGAGATTTACAAAATCGGGCCCATTACAATTGTTATTAATAACTTCCTCTGGAAAGTTAAACAAATTTTAAAAATTCTCGTTTTTCGGAGTTTTACGAATTTTTCAGTAAAATAATTGTTGCGTTCGAACTTCGAAGAGCAGTTTTTGAATAATTGCGTCTAGAATCCGATACAAAAGTATAATTTTAGACCACCTTTTAATTGTTTCCATTTGCCTACTCTCCCGTAAGAGTTCTCCAAAATTTGTTTTTTCAGAAACCATGACTCGTCTAAGCTATGTCTACTGTTAAAATTTTATAGAAATGCGTTGGGCGGATTAAGAGTCTTTACCGGTCATATACGAACAAATCGGCATAAATTCATTTTATTGTTTATATACTAATCCTTAGCTAACCACGTTTTACCACAATTTAGTGCCTTTAGATAAGCTCCAAAATGATTTGAAATTTTTCTAGCTTAAGAACGAGTTTACCACCTTTCCACGGTCAAAATCTAATAAATGTGATAATAAAAATCAAGTGTTTTGCTCTTTTTTTCTAAATTTTTCCGTTTGTAAAACCAATTCTGGAACAATTGTACCTAGGTACTATAAATTCCATGCAAAAGTTTGATTTTAGTCTTGAAATTCTTCGTGCTCTCCAAGTTTGTCCAGTTTTCCATTTGAAAACCAATGACTTTTCCGAGTTTTTCATCAAGAATTTTCTATTTTTCCATTCGATAACCCATTTTGAATCAAAAAATTCCAAGCAAAAAAAAAATCAAATATTAATATAAATATTTGTTGGGCCATTTAGGAGTCCAAAACGGACATACAAACAAATATACATGCATCCGAAAGTCGAAAGCATTATTTTAAAGCCAATCATGAATTTCTTAGACCGCCTAGTTGGGGCCATTGAGTTTAATATGTCCTTTGTAAGCATTAAATATATAACTGGTTTGTTTAATTTAAATTAAAAAAACAGTAATATTTTGGTTTTTCAAGTTAAGGCCTTAAACCAAGAGAATTTACCTCGGAGACCACATTACGAAATGATCACAACAATAAATAAATGAAACAATATTTTTGTGAAAGGACTAAAAAATGAAATAAATTTTTAATGTCTTACTTTCCTGCAATTTGTCTGCAATTAGCCTGTGATTCTCATTTAGGTATTTATTATTAAGCCATGCTTAGCTGATATCTTCATCAATTTGTTACCTCCAACGCACAATGTAGGTATGCAAAACAATATTTCTTATTTGAAAAACGGTGTCCTCCTTCGGATTAGATGAACCCATCAATTCTTATCAGTCTGCATCTTTTAAAAGAATAATAAACACAGAATTATTACTTTTATCTCGCAAACAACATTTTAAATATTTTCCAAATTTAATCCACTCAGAAATTATGATCGTAAAATCAAATTGCTTGAAAAAGGGAGAGCAATCCTTTAAACGTTCAGGATATACAATGTGTGCGATCGAGTATAGCGAGGACCTGGGATGAGCTTCAACTCTAAATCTTCCTTGGTCTTTTTTGTAGTGATCCTTTTCAGGTAAGGAACTTCCTATACCATTGTACTCAATTTGCAGACACTGTTATCATTTGGTATGTTGCAAGAGGATGAACCAAAAATTGAATTGCAAGAAAGCTACCTAAATTTATTTGTTGAATTTGTTATCATCTGAGTTGGTTGTTTTTTAAAGCCGTCTTTTTTTCACTACTCAGTACCCAGCACAGCAAAATTTGCCTTGGCAAACAAAAACAATTTGGATTGCAGTCGATAAAAAGGCCAGTAAAAAAATGACAATTGTGCCGACGATAGAACTTTCAATTATTGAAATGAAGACAGCGCTGACGCCGCCGGCGTGAAGAAGAATTATTTTGCTACGTGAATCTAATGATCTGAGTAATGAACTCTCTTAAGTTGCAGTTTCAATTTTTCTTGATCCGAGACGACCCTCACGTTCATTTTTTGACTATTTTTGTAAAATCAATTGAATTTGACAGATAGAGTGACTTGGAGCGATTTATTCTTGAATACTGTGCTGACTGCTGATTACTGACGCGGCTTTGAAGGTTTCCGACATATAAATTGTCAGCTAAATCGCCAATTTAAAATTGTGAATGGACTGCCCTTACCTTAGAACACACTCATAATCCAAACTTTATCACTATGATTCTCAGAATATTGATTTCACCATCAAACAGAACTTAAAACAAAGCAAAAGTTTGATTGTCTGAAAATCTCACAAAAGATAAAACTATTCTAATATTCGGTTGAGTGTTTATAGCGATGTAGGAAAGATAAAACGCTTTTGTTAATTTGATATAATGTGTCCCCAAATTCATTTTGTAAGCCCTCCGGCTACTTGGCTTTCTAATTTTCCCATTGTTTAAATTAAAAATCAGTAAACTTTTAACGCAACAGTAACCCAGGGTCTAGATGGCTATATTGTCCCATTCAAAAAATTACACACTCCTAATTAAAAAAAAAAAAAAAACACCAAACCAACACCGATACCGATGGAAATATGAAGATAAACGAAAATGTGCGTTTTATTCTGACGGGTGACGGCCATTTCCATTTCATAACTGCGCAAGCAACGGTCCGTTGGATAGAGCCAGTTGACAGTTTTTAGGACATTTCACCTGTGAAAAAAAACCTCTGCACAACCCTCTGGGCTCTCGCAGTCAATTCAAGTGAAATTCGAAATGCTTTATTACGCGGAAATCTCGGGTAATTAATTCGAACCACAGTAAGGTGTGCTGCGGCGTTGTGAAGGGGGCCAAAAACACTGCGCAATGGATATGGATGGCCAAAAACCAAAGCATAACTCGTTACCATCTAATTGAACCCCAGAAAGCCTAATTTAGGAATAATAACGGCGACATGAATGTGTTAATTGACTCCTTGTGTTTTTTGGACCATCAATAAAATACCTGTTCGCAGGTATGACTGACAGAGGAGACGTACGGTTTGGGTTCAAATCGGACTCTTCAACGAATAAAGCTCTTCGTTAGAAACGAAATGGTTCAATTTCTAGAGCGTGATGTGAATGATGATGATTAATTCATTTTCGTTCGGTTTTAATTAACAAAAAATAAATAGGCAATGTGATATGTCACCCACCGGATGACCGGACCGGATCGTGAGTCTTTCTCTTCGTTACGAAATGGTGACGACCGCGGCGAGCATTGGATTATAGAATTGTGTGTGTTTTTAACCTTTTATGTAAAGGGTCTGACATCTGACTTCTCTTATGACTTTCGGGTAGAGATTTTTATATGCTGTAAATGTTTGCTTTTAGAAAGGTGTAGCCTGCGGTTATTAGTATAAAACAATAAAAGAATGATATGCCCTTGATTTGGAAGCAGAACAATGTGTGTCACTCAATGCAGAACAATGGTTGATATCTTTTTGTTTGGAAACATACAAAAGTCACATAAAACAAATATCAACGTAACATGTCGTTATTGAACTTTCTAGGCCTACAGACATTTTCAAAAATAATATTCTTTTGTGTTTCTTATTTTGCGATATGCAAACAAGAAAAAAGTGCTAGAATTGCAAGCACCTGTTATTTGGGGTCACATGTCCAATAATTTTGTTATACTAAATGGTTTTTCTCTTGACTTAACAGTGTCATCTAAAATGGAGAAAATTCGTATGTTCTAAAAGCTTCTCGGCTAATATCGAACACCGGAAGCCTCTTGCGTATATTGCTATTCTATCGAGATTCCAAACAATGACCGACGACGCTCGGATCTACGGAATTGACGATTTGAACGAAGAATAATTTGGATAAATCCACAAGAGGCATTCCTTTATTTATCAAAGAAAGATATAGCCTGATACAGGAAGGTTTGAGGTTCCGCTTAATGGATCGGCACTCGGCAGCTCTTATACGGTTGAGACGTCCTTTCACAAGACGGAATGGAACTGAATTGATAGGGTAAAGCAGAAGAACAGAATTTTATTTGTTCTTTTAGTTTGGCAAAGACATCTTTCAAAATTTCACCCTGGAGTTCATATTTAGCTATTTTGGCTCACGCCAAAGATAAGAGCTTCAAACTCTTACGATGACAGCAACACATTTTTTATTTATGTAACTTAACAAAAGGTTTTGTCCCACATGATCATTTTCATTTTTGGATTAAATGCCTGCTATAGGTATGTCGTGGGGTTTTGCTGCATAGTACGACGACCGACGCTCCGAATTGTTAACCCTTTTGACAGGAAGAAAAAGAAAAAACGCTCCGATTGGTAAATTTATCACCCTGTTCGTTTTTTAAGGTGTCTCTAATAAGGTTAATAAACTGAATTAATAACAATGAATGAGGTGGATCTGGTTCAAGTGACGCTTGAGAAATGACTTAAAGCTTAACGAAGACGAAGAAGTCCCTCGCGACCCATAGGCACGGCACGGGGTTTGCTGTAGAAACAAAAATTTTAAAACGCCATGGGGTCTAAAACAGTGACAATTGATACCTAAACTCAGTAGCGTAGCTAGCATGGGTGGCACCTAGGGCGGCAATTATGGTGTCACCACCAGAATGAAAAACAGTATAAAATAAATGAAATTCCGCTATTCCATATTTCGATTTCTAGTTGCTGGGTTGTTAAAATTCCCAGAATGTTGAGTGTCTTTTCCGTCATTGTTGTCCGCAAGTAGTTTTTAATTAACTTAAGCTTACTAAAACTCCTTTCACATGACGCAACTGATACACATATTGTCATAAACATTTTCAATGCGACAATGAGATTCGGAAGAGATTCTGCAAGGTCCCATTCAACGATGAATTGCATAAAGTCTAAAGATAACCTATTAGATGTTGTCACTTTAGCCGCTTTCAAATGACTTCTCAACCTTGGTATCTCTGAGAGAAATTCTAACTCTGACACCTCATCATAAGCACTAGCAAATTTTGAAACAGCTATTTTCAAATCATTAATGTTTGGTAAAAGTAAAGTATTCGCCTGTACAACTTCAAACAATGAAGCCACCTCCTCAATAGACTCTGTTCTTGTTCGAAGTTCAGTGATGAATCGATCAAGGCACTCGAACATGTCTTTCCGTAGTTCAGCGCTCAAAGAAAGTCCTGCGTCATTTGCCAACTCACCAGCCATTCGCTTTTTACGACGAATTCTTCTTTTTGTTAGAATGTCGTATTTCTCCGATGTTTTTATACCAAGGTTTATTGCGTGTTCTATGATCTTCGCCCGATTTTCTTCAACGTAAATGCGAAGGGCTTCTATATTTTAAGCCAAGTGATTAACACTTATCTAATCCCTTAGCTTGTAGTGCAATCTGAGTAAAATTTATTTCTTTAAGAACATTATTCAAAAAGAAGAGAATAAAAAGAAACGCGAAATCGAACATTGCAGATTTTAGGTTCTGTGCAGCACCTCTGGTTTCTACATTTGCTCTAGCATCACACAACTCTTCAGCTGCAGCTAAGATTTTATCAATATATTCGGCCAAAACCTTCACTGCAGCATAATGAGCACTCCAACGCGTTGTTGAAAGTCTTTTCACGGTTGATTTGCTGTGCTTGAGAAGCACTTCCCAGCGATGAGTGGAAACAGAAAAAAATGTAAAAGTTGTCTCTACTGTTCCAAAAAATGTTACATAAGATATATTTTGGGCAAATGAATGTTGGCCACATAAATTAATTGAATGTTCTATACATCCAGAGAAAATTGCTTTGTTGTTTTTTTCTTTAAAAATAGCTTGCACTCCCCCCTGTACACCGCTCATAAAAGCTGCATTTTCATATCATAACCCTGAGAACGACACATCATAATATCTAAACCGTCGTTTTCAAGATTCTTAAGAATTCTTCACTTAAATCCGCAGCTTTTTTTCCATGTAAAGGAAGTAATCCCAGGAATGCTTCTTTGATTTCTACTTTTCTATTCTCAATTTTAACATAACGAATGACTTCAGAGTTCAGACATCTGAACAATATGTGAAATATCAATTAAATTAAGAAGTTTCTCATTTCTAAGAGGTGGTGGCAGGGCAGTTATTAATCTATTGGAGGCCCTGGGCACATTAGGATAGTGGGCCCTATGGCCCTATGTGTTGGACAGTACACTATTTTGCTAGAATAGACAAAGAAAGTAGATAAAAAATATGAGTGTGACCCTTGTGGTCAACAGGATTAACTTCCCGGAGAAGAAAATAAAAAAATATAATTTCAATCAAGTTGTTATCAACTGTACTTATCCTAGATCCTACACAGAACGTTTTCCCTTGAAATCACAAAAATATAACCGCTGAAACTTATTTTCAATTTTTTTATTGTTTTGAAATAGGTAAGATTTTTTTTAACAATTGTTAAAATTTATGCTGAGATGATATTAATTTTCAAACATAAATGACGAAATATAACTACTCTCAAATTTGTCATTCCTTTCAAAAAAAAGACTAAACTGATTTAGCTGAAAACGTTACCAGTTCTCAATCAAGTGATTCCGCGTTAAATGCGATCAATTTCATGTCAATACTGTTTGAATGATAATCCAACAGAAAAAACCGAAGGCGCATGCACACACCCACTGCAGTTAGTTACCATCATGCTTAAAAAGGTTTTCAATGCGATTTATATATTTGGAAATGTGTCTTCAATTTTGTTCTCTTTCAAAAGTTGATATATTTTTAATATGCAATCCTTATTTACACTGTCAACAATTTTCAAGTATTCTTTCAAATGCATTTCCAACTCTTTTTCATTAACATCTTCATAATAAAAATAATTCAGCAAATTCCTTGCTACTTTGTCTCAACTTTTCAGAACTCAGTGTTTTCGAGCGAAAAAATAAATTAAATTTTTTACTGATGATTAACTGTTTTAAATGAACGGTGAGGGTATTAACTATGGGAAGAAAGGTTTCTATTTTAAATTTCTGTCTTATATTCAGTTGGACTGACAGCACAGGGCCATAATAAAAAAGTGGTTTTTGGTAATAAATATTGGTTTTCGTTTAGTGAACTGACAGGAACAAGAGACTTTGTATTTGATCTGAACGGGGGCCCCTATCGATCGTGGGGCCCTGGGCACTTGCCCAAAGTGCCCACTGGGAAAGAGGGGTCTGGCGTGGTGGTCTGGTCTATAGTCTATTAGAGCTAGAGATTTTGATTAACTAACTTTTGCACCAACTGAACTGTACCAAAAATGTGAATAGATTTGAGAAGGTTACGGGTTATAAAAATATAAGATAAAAACCGACTAGATTTTTTTTTAAAAGAAATTAGTAGGAATAGAACTTTGGTTGAGGTGTAAAATAAATGTTGTCCATTGACGGAGCTATTCCGTTCAGATATCTTAACATTTACACAGTTTTCAATTTGATATCGGCGAAGGCGTTTGAGTATCTAGGTTGCATTATTTAAGGATTCAAAGTTAAATTGTCCTCCGGCTAAACCATTGAGTATTGACTTATAATTTGTTAATTTAGAAGGAAGTTTTAACTAGTTTCAAGACCAAATTTGGACCTTTACAAACTTATTCTTAACTTGTATGCCAGTTTTCAATTCTTATAGTTCAGTTCGCTCTTCCTTTCTGCTCCGCGCCTTGTAGCGCCAGTGTTGCCGCAAGCTGAAATAAAAAGTAGCTAGACTCACCTGTAAAAGTCGCTAGATTGCCTAAAATTTCAGAGAAAAAAAGTCGCTAGATATCGCCAGAATAATTTGCAAAATAATAAACAAAAAAATTTTTTTTTTGTATTTTTTATTTTCTTTTTCAAAAACAACAACAAAATAAATAAATAATTCAGTCTCTTATCTTCATAGACATTTTTAGGAATAAAACAAACAATAAAAAAATAAATGCATTTCCAATGCAAAAAAAAAAAGAGTTATCTAGTTAAAAAAAAAAATAATAAATTCAGTCTCTTGTTTCTAGTATTATAAGGTTAAGAAAAATAAATATCATATTTTAAGTTAGTTAATTCAAAAATTAACAAAATTCAATAAATTTTCATCAAGTAAATCGATTTGTTCACCTTCATTTTCATCTACAGCGTTTTTAAAAATATTTTGCCTTAACAAACTTTCGGGTAGTTCGTATATGTGTTACAATTTTTATTTTGTAATTTAAGCTGATTTCGGATAAGCATTATCGAATTAAAAGTTTTTGTCGACATTTTGTTCGTGAGCTTACTTTTTAAAGGGTCATCATGCTGAAAATGCGCTCTACTTCAGCATTAGAATGAGGAAGTGACATTACAGTTTTAGCAAGTTCAAATAATTCTTTGAATGAATTGACACCCGCTGCATCCTTGTATCTGGACACTTCACCCCAAAATTTAGTGCTATCGTGCACCTCTTCCCAACGAACAAAATTTATATTGTTCCATTGTTTCAAAATTTTGTCGATGACTTCGTCTTCAAAACCTAAACTCTTAGCTAAAACCGAAATAGATTGATCGTTTTTGGGCCTCAAGGCATTTTGAACAGATAGCATTTGGATTTTGTCCAAGGCCATATAATTGCTTGGAACTCTTTTTTGAATTTCTTTTATTAATTTAATTGAAAAACGAATACAATTACTTCTTATTTCGTTTATGTCGGTATTATCCAATCTCGATTCTGTAACTTTTGATTCGAACGTGTAGTTCAGATATGGATTTGTTTGTATATAATTTTCAATTTCAAACGTTAAGTATTTGTTGAACCACCAAACAACAACAACAACAACATGTACATTTTGTATTTTTGAAAACCAAAATTAAATTGAATTTTATTAAATGAATTTAAGAAAAAATTACAAATTTCACTTATTATTGACACTAAAATATTGTTTAACACTTTGTTTGTTTCTTAAAACTAATTAAAACTAGGGTTTAACCTGAAATAGAAAGGAAAATTGATCAGGTAAATCAACACAAAGGTAAAGATACGAACCACTGGGTGTTGAGACTGCCACTTACTGGCAATGGTAAGTCAATGTTGTTGTGTCCCACGAAGTCCCGGCGACAACCGACAATGAATGCACCTGCAAAACACACAAAAAGCAAGATTAGAACGAAAGTATTAATAGTTAATGAACAAATAACAAATAAAACAAAACACAAACGATTTATAAACAAACAAATAAACTATATAACACATATATGTGGACAAAACTTTGTTTTTTTTTTGGAAATACAGGTTATAATTATAACCTATAAAACACATCACACATTATTCCATGAATAATAACGCGAAACTTATGTTTCACAAAGATTAAATATTTAAAATATAGTTAATTAACGCAAATACACTGAATTTACTAAACAATTTGAAGAAATTCACAAATTTAAGCAAGAAAATTGGCACAAACGTCACTTTGCCATGCGTATATGAAATATGTCAATTTGACAGCTAAACTTTAAGTGCCGAACAAAATGAATATGTTCAGTGAATGTATTTTTTCGCGCTGATACCGAATTTAAAAACATTTTGTTAAAATATTTTATATTTTTAAAGATATTTCCAATTTTATAATTTTACATTTAACACATATGAAAAAAGGAGACAAAAATAAGAAACAAAAACAAAATGGCGTAAGCAAAGCTGCGCGAAAAATATAAAGCAAAGGGGCAAGTGCTGCCAAAATAAAAATTTATGGTACAAATATTTTAAGTTACTCACCATGATATCATCAGCAAATTCATTATTTAATACGAAAAACTTGAAAAAATGACGAAAATATACAACATTTGAGCAAATTTAAGCTCATAACACAATTATTCATCATAATTAAATACACAAAAGTTAAATACATGTTTTTTTTATGTTTTACTTTCATGTGGTGAGTTTACACGCAAATTTTTTGACACTTGGCATAACCAAAACCGAATCGCGGGAAGCACTGTTCTGCACGAAAAGGGGTATATAAGACCGAGAAAATCATCACTCAGCCTCTTCCAATTCCAGAAGCCATCCAGTTAATACTCAAGGTAAATCAAGTCGAAATTGTTTAACGATTTATACGTTTTACAAATATAACTTGATATATTATTTTGTAGATAAATAAATTGTTGTATTATTACATTAGTAAATCAAGTCGAAATTGTTTAACGATTTATACGTTTTACAAATATAACTTGAAATATTATTTTGTAGATGAATAAATTGGTGTATTATTACATTAGTAAAGAAAAAGGGAAAATCAAATTTGAAATCGATTGATGAATCTAAACGTCATTCGAACATAAATTTGATAAGAACTTTTTTTTGAAAATTTATAGTCGTAGCACAGTGTTTATTTTTTGTATAAAAAAAAATTCGATTGGAATTCGTTAGACGAACATATACGTCAAGCGACCATCTTTCGAACATAATAGTATCTTAAGTAAACATTTGTTATTAGAAAAGTAAGTCAAATCGGACAATAAAAGTAAATTTATTAATTAAAATATCACTCATTCCAAATTCTTTTCATTTGCTTGATCTATTGATATTGAAGCGGTAAGTTGGGCAAAAAACATTGGTGGTTCCATCCAGGAATAGTGATATCGATTAATAAGTTTGCTATTAAATCCGTTTTGATTTATTATTATTTTTATCTTTTTTTTTGTTCACTTTGTTTTTTTTCTGTAATATAATATACTGTAAAAAAAATCAATTACTCGACCGGGCTTTAAATCAATCGTATAAAATTCAATTCAATCATGAGTGAACTTGAGAAGTTGCTTGTGAAACAACTCGTTTTAAAAACGAAAATTGAGAAGACGATCGAGAATGGTAGAAAGACCAGGATTGAAAAACGGACTGCAGGCTTCTACAAGCAAAGGATGGTAGATCTTCGTGATTTATGGCACGAGTTCGTTCAACAAGATCGACACATCCATGAAGTCATCTTGCTTTCCAATTCGGAATGTGAACATGGCTATATAAAAAGGCAACAATTTGATGATGTAGAGGTCAAGTATTGTGAATACATTGGCGAACTTGAAGATGGTCATAGTCGAACCAATCAAGATACCAGCCTTAATTCTACTACTCAAGGCGAGTCCCAGTTCAAACAAACCCAACTACCAAAAATAACTTTGCCCAAATTTGATGGCGACTATAATTCATGGAGATCATTCTCTGATTTATTCACATCGTTGATCCACAACGATCTACAACTACAACCAGTTCAAAAACTTCACTATTTAAAGGGATGTTTGACTGGTGAAGCGGAGAAAGTGTTGAAACACACTCCCATCACAAACCAGGATTACGAGCCAGCCTGGAAAAAACTAAAGGAACGTTACGAAAACACAAGAACTTTAGTGAATTTTCATCTCAAAATTCTGGTTAATCAAATAAAAATAAATATGGAATCAGGAAAGAGCCTAAAAATGTTGGTAGACACAACGGAAGAGTGCTTGCAACAGCTCAAGGCATTGAAGGTAGATACCAATCAATGGGATGCCCTCTTAATATATCTGTTGGTGCAGAAATTGCCTTTCGCTACATTGCGTCTATGGGAAGAGGAATTAGGAGATAGTCAAGAGCTTCCGAAATTCCAGACATTTTTAGTATTTTTGAACAAAAGGATTCGCGTATTGGAATTCATTGGAAGTACTATTGGTGCAAGACCAACCACTTCTACTGTTAAACGGGAAGGTGTTCAAGCCTACCATACCACCATCAACAATCATTGCCCTGCTTGCAAGGCAAAACACTTCGTTGGAAACTGTCCAACCTACATTCAGATGGATGTAGCAACCCGTCGGAAAACGATCAAGGCAGCCAACAGATGCTTAAATTGTTTCTCGAACAAACACGCGCACGCTAAGTGTCGGAATAAGAATCGATGCAGAGAATGTCAACAGCCACATCATACTACACTTCATTTCAGTGAATCCTCGCCAAAGGAGGCAAACCAAGAAGTAGTCAACAGTAGTGTGGAAAGGACAAGCAACTTCTTTGCGACAGAAAATTATAATGCCTTGCTGCCAACAGCTTTGGTAGCATCATTTGACCGCAATGGTCGCTCAATAATCTTGCGATGCCTTTTAGATACAGGATCGCAAACCTCATTTATAACAGAAAACGCCTGCCAAAGGCTACAATTACGTGGCACACCCACATCAATCGAAGTTATTGGTCTAAGCAAGAATCAAACTGCACATTCCAATCGGCAAGTACAGCTAAAACTTCAACCAACAAAAACCACAGCCCCTACCTTGGAAGTGAAAATGTTCATATTGAAGACAATCACTGATTTATTGCCAGCCAAGGAAACAACAAAGCAAGAATGGACACATTTTCAGAATCTCGAGTTGGAAGATCCAACTTTCTGGAAACCCAGTCCAATAGATGCCTTGCTTGGGGCAGATGTATACGGACACATTATTCGCGAAGGAATTCAATGTGGTCCAAGTGGGACTCCCTTAGCCATCAATACTATATTTGGATGGGTGATATTAGGGAATAACCCCTCTTCAGGTAACACGTCAGTTAAGGTGTTCACCGCAACCGTTAGCACAGTCAATAATCCCAATTTTCAATTGCAAAAATTCTGGGAAATGGAAGAAGTGCCAACTTTCAACAGTCAAACTCCGGAAAATCAAATTTGTGAGGAGTTATATAAAGCCAATTATGAAAGGCTACCAAACAACCAATATATGGTCAAACTACCATTTTCGGAACCCAATGGACCGAATCTAGGTTCGTCAAGGGCACTTGCGTTAAGGCGTTATGAAGGCCTCCAAAGGAAACTATCGAAGAACGAGCAATTTAAACGCGAGTATGAAGCCTGTTTGGACGAATATATCACCATGGGTCATATGGAGCCATGCAGTCCACCATTAAACAACGAACCACATTATTACATACCACATCATGCAGTTTTCAAGCAAAGTACCACAACCAAATTAAGAGTAGTCTTCGATGCGTCTGCTAAGACAACGAACGGAAGATCGTTGAATGAACAACTGCTGATTGGCCCTACAATACAACCAAAATTATTTTCCACAGTGCTCAATTGGAGAAAACATAAGATTGTAATTACAGCTGATGTCGAAAAAATGTACCGAATGATATGGATGCATCCAGACCATCGTACTTTTCAGCGAATACTTTGGAGAAATCCAGAAACGAAAGAGCTTCAAGATTATCAGCTCAAAACTGTCACGTTTGGCATAGCACCTGCGCAATTCTTAGCTGTTCGCACACTACAGCAGGCAGCAAGAGATCAACAAGAAGATTATCCATTAGCAGTCAAGGCTACAACATCAGAGTTTTATGTCGACGACCTATTAAGTGGAGCAGAAACCCTAGACGAATGCCTTGAATTACAAAGGCAACTAAGGGAAATGCTTGCTAAGTGCGGCTTCAAGCTCCGAAAATGGGCGAGTAATCGAATTGAACTCATAGCTCATCTGCCACCAGAGGATAAAGAAGTCAAAGGTTTACTTGATTTACAAGAAAGGGAATCCATAAAAACGTTAGGAATTCGATGGTATCCGGCGGAAGATTACTTTACGTTCAATGTTCAAGGTTTATCTAACACGCAGGCAAACACCAAACGTGCCATATTATCAGAGATAGCATCGTTGTATGATCCAGTTGGATGGATATCGCCGGTCATCATTACAGCCAAGATGCTTATTCAGACGTTATGGATAGGTGGTTATTCTTGGGATAGCAAGGTATCTCAAGACATCTCACAACAGTGGTACGAATTTAAAAACGATTTAAGCATTTTGAATCATATCAAAATTCCACGATGGATTGGAATGTCAAAAATGAATCAGACCAATCAAATCCATGGGTATTGTGATGCCTCTATCAAGGCATATGCAGCGGTCCTTTATATCCGGACTCAAGATAGCCATGGCAATGTTAAGGTCGAATTGTTAACTGCAAAATCAAAGGTTGCTCCAGTGAAACCAATCACTCTACCTCGCTTAGAATTAAATGGAGCATTGCTACTAGCAAAACTCGCTAGGGTTACCATTCAAGATATGGAACTTCAGGAAGTCCCAGTGTATTTATGGACCGACGCTACGATTGTCTTACAATGGATCAAGGAGCATCCATCAAAATGGAAAACTTATGTTGCCAACAGAGTCGCAGAGATCCAGGAGGTTCTACCCACCGAACATTGGCATCACGTTCCCACAAAGGATAATCCAGCGGATTTAGCTTCACGAGGAACAACCGCTAAGCAATTACTTACGAATGATTTATGGTGGCATGGTCCTGAATGGCTTACCAAGGATCCAACACAGTGGCCTAAAGGTCCACATCAGCTAGAAGGCACAAGCCTAGAAGCCAAGGCACCATCCACAAGTACTTTATTATCAACAGCAACAAGTGAATGGATACCTAAATATTCGTCATACACGAAACTCATCAGAGTTACAGCAATGATGTTGCGCTTTGTTACAAATTGTCGTAATCCTTCACAGAAACAAACAAACGGATTATCAGTAAAGGAGTTAAACAATGCCAGCACAATTATCCTTAAAACAATCCAAGCGTCAGCATTCAAATTTGAGTTGGATACACTTAAGGACAATAAGCCTCTATCTAAGAAAAGCCAATTGATAACATTAAATCCATTTCTAGACAAAAATGGGTTGATTCGAGTCAGTGGTAGACTTGGGAATGCAAGCATCCCATATGATATGAAACATCCTGTTGTTTTACCACGAGAACATCAAATCTGCGACTTAATCATTGATAAGGTACATAAAGAAACTTTGCATGGAGGCACCACACTGGTCCTTAACACCATTCGTAACAACTTTTGGATCCTCGATGCAAAACGAGTCATTACTCGAGTAATACATAAATGTGTGATATGTGCTAGGCAACGAGCAGCCACAATGCAACAAATGATGGGCCCCTTACCAGCACCTCGAGTTAACCTTACAAGAGCGTTCGCACACGTAGGAATAGATTATGCTGGACCAATACAGCTGAAGATGTCAACTCATAGAAATGCAAAACAGTATAAAGGATACTTCTGCATATTTGTGTGCATGGCAATTAAAGCTATCCACATAGAAGCCGTCTCGGATTTAACTTCAACGGCTTTCATTGCAGCATTAAAAAGATTTATTTCAAGACGAGGATTATGCGCTGACATATATTCTGACTGCGGAACTAATTTCAAAGGAGGAAAGGTAATTCTGGAACGCGAAATAATGCAAGCCATCAAGGAAGCAGCACCGAACATCACAGACTATCTTTCAAACTTAAGCATTAATTGGCATTTCAACCCACCGGCTGCTCCTCATCATGGTGGATTATGGGAGGCTGGAGTAAAGTCAATTAAATATCATTTACGTCGTGTTCTAGGCACATCGGTGTGCACGTTTGAAGAGTTAACAACCTTGCTTACTCAAATCGAAGCATGTTTGAACTCAAGACCATTGTGTGCTTTAAGAAATGATGAGTTAGCTGTCTTGACCCCAGGTCATTTCCTTATCGGTCGAGCGTTAAATTCAATTCCGGAACCTAATCTAATATCTTCAAATTCAACATATAGTCAAAGATGGAAGCATATCCAACAAATGAACCAACATTTTTGGAAAAGATGGTCAACAGAGTACTTAAATCGTCTACAACAACGACCCAAGTGGTGCACTAGTCAACAAAACATAAAGGTAGGAGATGTGGTCCTTATGAAGGATGAAAACACTCCACCCTCCGTGTGGCCATTAGGAGTTGTTGAAATCACTCATCCTGGAAAGGATGGGTTAGTACGAGTGGTGACAGTACGGTCAAGGCATAACACATGTCAAAGGCCAGTGGTTAAAATCTGTCTTCTACCAATCGAACAAAGCGAAGCTACTATGACAACATGAAATCGATTAATTAGTAAATCTTGTATATGTGTTGTCTGTAGTAGTTATGTGTATGTACGTCGTAGAGTAGCTTCCAAATCAACCAAAAAACAGAAACTTACAATCTTTCACATTATAGTCAAAATGCAATCTGAATTCGATGATCTCGACATTGTCACCATTTTGGAGGATATACGGTTCTCCCCACCTCGGATTTCAACTCCTCTTCAGGAGCTCATAAGGTCGAACATGGAGTCTTTGAATATTTCCAACGACGAAGGATCCTCCGAGGTCAGAGACAATCAGGCTGATGAAACATTCACCGAAGGAAATCCTATCCCAGTCACTATCAATGGGTCCATGATCCATTCGTTGGACAAACTAAGACCGTCGACCACTATCCAAGAAGTGGAAATGAGGATGGAAAATGATTTCCAAAGATTTGTGACACGAGAAGGTGAGGATCTTTTCATACATCGTGACACATTGAAAAGGATTTCAAGCGAATCAGCAACAGCAAAAGAAAACAATTTACCGTTAACCTACCGGATTTGTACCAAGCAAAGGTTAACGTCAACAAAGCTGGTAGAATTGTGTTCCATCACCATCACAGAAGAGGGATTGAGAAAATCAAAAATCGCATTATAGAACGCAAAAATCGTTCTACGGGGGGAAGATGTTGAACCACCAAACAACAACAACAACAACATGTACATTTTGTATTTTTGAAAACCAAAATTAAATTGAATTTTATTAAATGAATTTAAGAAAAAATTACAAATTTCACTTATTATTGACACTAAAATATTGTTTAACACTTTGGTTGTTTCTTAAAACTAATTAAAACTAGGGTTTAACCTGAAATAGAAAGGAAAATTGATCAGGTAAATCAACACAAAGGTAAAGATACGAACCACTGGGTGTTGAGACTGCCACTTACTGGCAATGGTAAGTCAATGTTGTTGTGTCCCACGAAGTACCGGCGACAACCGACAATGAATGCACCTGCAAAACACACAAAAAGCAAGATTAGAACGAAAGTATTAATAGTTAATGAACAAATAACAAATAAAACAAAACACAAACGATTTATAAACAAACAAATAAACTATATAACACATATATGTGGACAAAACTTTGTTTTTTTTTTGGAAATACAGGTTATAATTATAACCTATAAAACACATCACACATTATTCCATGAATAATAACGCGAAATTTATGTTTCACAAAGATTAAATATTTAAAATATAGTTAATTAACGCAAATACACTGAATTTACTAAACAATTTGAAGAAATTCACAAATTTAAGCAAGAAAATTGGCACAAACGTCACTTTGCCATGCGTATATGAAATATGTCAATTTGACAGCTAAACTTTAAGTGCCGAACAAAATGAATATGTTCAGTGAATGTATTTTTTCGCGCTGATACCGAATTTAAAAACATTTTGTTAAAATATTTTATATTTTTAAAGATATTTCCAATTTTATAATTTTACATTTAACACATATGAAAAAAGGAGACAAAAATAAGCAACAAAAACAAAATGGCGTAAGCAAAGCTGCGCGAAAAATATAAAGCAAAGGGGCAAGTGCTGCCAAAATAAAAATTTATGGTACAAATATTTTAAGTTACTCACCATGATATCATCAGCAAATTCATTATTTAATACGAAAAACTTGAAAAAATGACGAAAATATACAACATTTGAGCAAATTTAAGCTCATAACACAATTATTCATCATAATTAAATACACAAAAGTTAAATACATGTTTTTTTTTATGTTTTACTTTCATGTGGTGAGTTTACACGCAAATTTTTTGACACTTGGCATAACCAAAACCGAATCGCGGGAAGCACTGTTCTGCACGAAAAGGGGTATATAAGACCGAGAAAATCATCACTCAGCCTCTTCCAATTCCAGAAGCCATCCAGTTAATACTCAAGGTAAATCAAGTCGAAATTGTTTAACGATTTATACGTTTTACAAATATAACTTGATATATTATTTTGTAGATAAATAAATTGTTGTATTATTACATTAGTAAATCAAGTCGAAATTGTTTAACGATTTATACGTTTTACAAATATAACTTGAAATATTATTTTGTAGATGAATAAATTGGTGTATTATTACATTAGTCAAGAAAAAGGGAAAATCAAATTTGAAATCGATTGATGAATCTAAACGTCATTCGAACATAAATTTGATAAGAACTTTTTTTTGAAAATTTATAGTCGTAGCACAGTGTTTATTTTTTGTATAAAAAAAAATTCGATTGGAATTCGTTAGACGAACATATACGTCAAGCGACCATCTTTCGAACATAATAGTATCTTAAGTAAACATTTGTTATTAGAAAAGTAAGTCAAATCGGACAATAAAAGTAAATTTATTAATTAAAATATCACTCATTCCAAATTCTTTTCATTTGCTTGATCTATTGATATTGAAGCGGTAAGTTGGGCAAAAAACAGTATTCTTTATCAGTTTTAATTGAATCGGGAATAATAATACCGTTACATAATGTTACGGAGCAACAAAATTAAAGAATTCAAAAGTTCGAAAGGGTCGCAGTTTTCTCCTTCAAAAATTTTAATTGCTATTTGGGCTGAACCCAAGGTACTTTTTAAGAAATAAAAATATAAACGATTCTTTTTATCACTATACATTGAATAAAGTTGATCTGCAGAGTAGCAGTTGCTTTTTGTCACGCCGAAGTGCAATGTTAGTTCCTCCCACTGCGCCAATATTCTTGACACGGCTGGCTCAATGGACAGCCAACGGGTGTCACAAACTTTTAAAATTTTTAATGGGGTTTCTCCACAGTTAATTAGCTTATAAATCTGATGATATTCGTCTTGCCGTTTTGGCGAATGAGAGAACCAATTATAGGTTTCTCTAATAAGAAACTCAAGATGCTTTGGCAAACAATTGTCAGTGGACCGACTCACTGCTAATTGCAACGAATGGCACATACATCGAATTAAGACCAAGTTTGGCAAATTATGATTTTGTTTTAAAAAAGTATACACACTTTTTTTCTCTCCCGTCATCACGGATGCGTTATCCGTTCCGATGCCAACCATATTTTGTATGGGTATTCCATGAGATGTCAAACAATTTATCAAAGAGGAAACCAAACAATTCCTTGCGCATCGCTGCTATTCAAAATTTCTAAAGCTAAAAAGGCAGAAACAATAGCAGTTTTTGGGGAACTGAAATACCTAACTATAATTCCTAAATATTTGTTAATGCTTGCATCAGTTGATTCATCGATAATAACACTATATTTTTCTGCATTATTTATCTCAATTACATTTTCATTACGAAAATGTGGAGCCAAGGCTTCATTGATTAACTTTGTACATTTAGTGCGATGCAGTTTCAAAGATGCTGTTTTTGAATCTTTAAATGCTTTTTTACATAAATCACTTAGGTGGTCAATTTGTAAAATTGATGTATGTTCAGCAATGAAAAGTGCCAGCATACCTTCTGCTCGTTGTGTTGAAAGATCATTATTTTTCTTGGTGAATTGGATCTGCTGATTCGTGGAAATAAGCTCCTCATGTTTCCTGTGCTTGTTTGTGGAGCAGTGCTTCTTCAAATCCCAAAGCTTGGCGATGATCTGGATGTGACAATACGAACAAAAAGCTTTTGTCGTATCATCAGCAACAGGTTTTATCCATGACTTAAACTCCGATTCAGTTTCCCAGGTTGGTCTGTATTTTTGCGCGTATGTTTTCTTTTTGAGTGGAAGATCCATACTTGATCTAGACTGGACTTATCGCACTAAAGTCTGCAAAACAGTTATAAAATCCACAATTTATACCGAAAAAATAAAAACATTTAAAACGCATTTGTATGTACTTACAAAAATATATAATTTTGCGTTCACTCAAGACGACTGGACTGACAAAACCAAACAAAAACATTTACAGTTTCAAAATTCTATCCAAACAAAAAACCAAATAACAAGACAAGACAGCATAGATAGTCTCTATTTTTTTGTAAATATATCCGACCCACTCGCTCACTCGCAATCACTATAATAGTATCACACTTGGTTCGTTCTTCTTTCAGAAAGAAGTTCTAAAATACTAGCGTCATCTAGAATATAATTTCATAAAGTGACAAACTCGAATGCCAGGGATGTAGACTTCGTTTTAAAAAGGAGAATAATAGTAACGGTTAAGGATAAACCTCAGCAACCAATTTTTTTTTTGAAAGGCCTAACTGTTTTTTTTTCTGTGTGCAAACTTTGAAGCCAATGCAAGTGCACGTTTTCTCTTAAAAAATGGCAGTTTGCTTCAAGTTTGCGTAGAATTCGGATGTGTCGTTTTTAGTAATACAAAAATTAGTGGTAGTGTGTTGCAAACTAAGCTATAACTTCGAAAATATTTAAGTTTAGTAGGTTTCGTGATTGTTTTTATGTCATACATAGATTATTTTTGTCGTTTGTTTTTAAAAAAAAGTGAAAAACATGTCTGATAAAAACTTACAAGGGGGGCCGACCTTAGAAGACAAAATTTTGTCAATTCTTCAAAGGTCGGCCTCCCCCCGGCCGACTACTGAAACCAACTTTTTTGCACGGTTTCAGTAGTCAGCCGCCTTTAAACTCAAAGGCGCTGACTTTAAAAGACACGTTTTCTTATGTCAGCCTTTTATGATAGGTAAGTGTGTTTAAATGATGAGTTCCTTAGTAAATTATTTGTATCTTTAATAACTTTAATAGGTAGAGTAGGCAAATTAAAAGCCTTGTTTCAAAAATTATTATTTTAAGCGTTCTGAAAACGGACACTTCCGAAAAAGAAAAACAAAACGGGAATTCCATAAATACCCCGAAGATGCACTTAAAAACGCATTGGAAAAAATTATTATTATTATATTATATTATTAACTAGCTGACCCCACAGACTTCGTACTGCTTCAATCGATATAAAAAAGACCTAGACTTTTCTAGCCCGCTAACAAACCACCCGCTACCCTCTACCCGCTTTTCCACTACCGTCTACTCGCTTACCCGTTACCCTGTTACCCGCTACCCAATACTTACACCGATATAACCAGTAATCGCTTCCTATTACCCGCTACCCTCTACACGCTATCCCGTTATACCCTGTTACCCACTATCCCACTTCCCGTTACCCAATACTTCTAAACGCTACCCGCTACACCAGTAATTGCTACCCACTACCCACTACCGACTATACCCCGCTTCCCCACTACCCGGTAACCTGGCCCTAAGCATTTGGTGCCACTGGTACAAAAGTAGTGAGTCCTTAACGAATTTGCATAGGGTTGAAAAATAAAATGCTATCAAAACATAGGGGTCGGTTACAACTAATACGATTCATGGCCCATGCGGTAATTTCAATCATTTATTGCCGTGTATGGCAGATGGAAAATGTACCAAAGGATTTCCTAAAGATTTTACTAACGATACGATCACAAATGTTGACGGATATCCAATATATCGTCGAAGGAATTCCGATAATGGCAGACAATCATTTACGAAAAGTATCAAAAACATCGATATTGACATTGATAATCGTTGGGTGGTGCCTTATTCACCTCTACTGAGAAAAACGTTCCAAGCTCATATTAATGTATTGTTTTGTAGTTCAGTGAAGAGCATCAAATATATTTGCAAGTATGTGAATGAAGGCAGTGATATGGTATTGTTTGCTTCTAGTTTGTAAGTAGTTGCTAGGTAGAATAGGTAGTTTTAGTTAATTTTAAGTTTTATTTTTAAGGACCTAATTTTAAGTAGCTTGTAAGAAAACATGAAAAGGATAATGAGTTAGTTTTTGCAATGTTCTAACAAGAAACAAAAAATAAAGTAAATAAAAAACATAGTTCATAGGCCGAAAGGCATTAATTTTAAGACAATCATGAATTTCTTAGAGCGCCCGCTTAGGGCCAGTAAGTTAAATATAAGATTTTAGATCATAAGCTAGTTTGAATTCTTTGTCTAGTATTAAGTAGTAATAAGAGAAAATGAATAAAAAATGAATTTTGGAAAAAAACGAAAAAAAAATGGTATTGTTTGCTGTTTTAATTATGACAAACAGTATAGTATGAACATGTTTATTTATCTTTTATTTATTTATCCTACCTTTCACAATAATAAGCTTTAATAGGTCTGTTCCAGACTTTTTGTGCACCAAATTAGGCAATCTGTCCAATTCTGAGCAGTGGGGAGAAAACTCTCTCAGAGAGGAAAAAATCTATCAAAAAGTGTCTAATTCAATAAAAAATTTACAAAATTGGATTGTTTTTTTTTCTGTCTATGTCAAATTCTCATTTGACAGAACTCATATTTCTGCCGGAAGAAATTCTTTGGGCTAAATTTGTCAGGGTGGGGAAATTTTTTACTCCACGTGAGCGCTCTCTTCTACACAATTTTTGAAGTTGGGAACAGACTCTGACCAAAAATAACCAAATATTACTAAATTCGGCAGTTTCAAACTGGGTGTGGAACGGACCTAATGTCACTATCACTACTGCGATCAATGTAAAAACAATATTAATAATCGACGAAATTTTCATGAAAACTGAGTAAGAAGTGGCTCTTAGAAAGTAGGTGTAAGTGGTAGGAAGTTGAAAATTAAGGACTGAATGTACTTCTGAATGCCACACCATAAAAAATTATTTAAAAAAAAAACGAAATGCAAAAACAAAAAGTGTGAGTGTGCCATCCTTAACAATAAGGGGTATTAAAAATTGTTATTAATGTATTCTCATACCTACTGAATACGCATATAAAATTTCATCAACATGGGTCAAGCCGTTTCGGAGGAGTATGACCACTAAAACTGTGACAGAAGAATTTTATATATTAGACTAGCTGACCCGGCAGACTTCGCACTGCCTAAATCGATAAATAAAAGATTTAAACTTTTGTAGCCCACTACACAACCCGCTACATTTGAAAATCAATGCACCTGCAATAATATGCAATTTTCCATTTTAAAACTAATGAGTTTTCCAAATTCCTTTCGAAAACCTTTTTTGAAATTTTCCAGTTTTCCATTTGAGAAACACTTTACTACAATTAAATGCAATTCTCCCCTTGAAAACCAATGAGTTTTCCGAGTTTTTCATCAAAAAAAAAATCTGATAAAAAAAGACCATAACTTTTGTACCCTGCTAGTACACTGCATACTACCCTCCTACCCTCCATAGCTACCTGCTTCCCCGCTCCTCGCTACCCCACTACCCTGCTACTCCACTTCCCACTTCCAAGGCCATATCTCAAAAGAAACAAATCTTAAAAAGGAAAAATATCAAAAAAATGTCAAGTAAAGTTTTTTTTTCGATGAAAAACAATTATTGACAAATATTTTCTTCACTGACATTTTTTTGTGTGTGATGAAAATAAAAATATTTGACGAAATTTTAAATGAAATAGATTAATCTTAGGTATATTGATATGTGTTGTTGTAGTGTGTAAAGCATTATTTTTAACATTTGAACCGTTTGTGATTTAAAAAGCACTAATTTTGTTTGTCTTAAACCATCTACCCTTAATCCTCTTTAGTTTAAGACAAAAATTAAGAAAATCGGCCAACCGGTTTTTATACCTATATGCCGCAAACGAACGGCGCTTGATTTTTATAATATGTATAGATTATAAAAATTACAAAAAATTAATTTACTAATGGGGGCCGACTACTGACAACTCTAGTGGCCGACAACTGGAATCTAGGGGGCCGACTATACAAGAATTCGGCTTTTATCAGAATTTTGGTTAATAATTTTTTTAAGGTAGCTATTTAAACAAATAACAGTATTGTTTCTTAATCTGTAAATGTCAACGAATCAGCAAAACTATGGTTAACGTACAACAATCAAAAAACGTATTTTTAGGAACCAGTTCAACATAAAAATAAAGTTAAGGGGCCGACTACTAGTGACATCACCATAATATCACCAGGGACGTGATATTTGCACAAAATGTGGTTTTTGCAAAAAGTCGCTAGAAAAAGTAGCTAGAATTATCTAGCTACAAAAAATAATTTTTTGTCGCTGAACTTATGAAAATTCCGCTAGATATAGCGACAAAGTGGCTAAAACGGCAACCGTGAGCGCCAGCCGGTGGCGTTGGTTCCATTCAGTAAGTAATTTAAAGCAACCATGAACTGCTTGCTACATATAGACCGATATTATGATGAAGATGTTGATCGTATTCAAAATTCAATTTCTTTTCAATATGTAGGAATCTATAGGTACCTACCTATATGATAATGTGTGGGTAAATAAACGTTTTCTTGCGGAAAATATTTTTTTTCTTATATACCTACATAGGTAATATGTAGGCAAGAAACATAACAGTGAAGTTTAATTATGTATAGCAATAAATTTGAGGTCGAGTATGTCTGTCGTACTCCACCTAAATTCCAACCAAATCCGATCGCGAGTACTAAGAACCTGTCTGAATCCTAAGAAGTTTCATAAAATTTTATGATTTATGAGTAACTTAGACAAGTATTCATAGATGTATAATCCTTTCTATAAAGGTGCACGCGCATAAAAGTACTGAGTAGAAGGAACTCACAACATTCCTAAGATAATCTCTTCTCACTCTATTTTTTTAAGCAAGTTCACTAAATTCTTTTTGTTCCAATTAGCATTTAATTTGATTAGTTTCTGTTACCGTTACCTTCCATTTTCTTCTAATGAGCAATTGAACAATGAGTAAAGACGCCTCCAACATGCCTTGGAAAAAAGTTGAGGGCACAAAAGTACCAATAACAAAGTGCACACAATCGCAAAACTTCATAAATATCTGCCAACAACAACAATTCCACCCTATTAACAGCTACTAACGAGCTAACTAATTAGAGCGCTCCAATTACAAATTTTTGTCCTCAAGGGGCACACCAAAGAAAACACATTTAACGTCGCCTTTAACATCTTTCAATGCTCAAGAAAACGGCGGGAAGGTAAATCGGTACACATACACCTTTTTACCGTCTCACAGTTAACACACAAAAACAACCGACAACCACATTCTAAAAAACTTCATCTTCAGCTTCATTTCAAATCTCCCACGCGCCATAAAAGAAAATAAAATGTCAAAAAGCTCTAAAAACCGAACAAAAGGTGAATTAGCACAAATTTCCTCTCAACGAAGAGGGGAGGATTTGCTTTATTGCGAATTGCGATTACGATTACCCACCCTACTTTTTATCAACCCACCACACCAATCCTAATACAGTGTGTGTGTGTATGTGTGGTAAGCGGGGTGTTAGTCTCAGAGATGGTGGGCGAACATTTTAGCCCATTCCAAGACTCCATTACAATCGATGGGTACGTTCTGGAGTATCACAATCACAAACCAGAATAACGACTATTGTTTTAATTGCCATTAAAATGCACTCTCCGTCGTCGTCTGTGGCTGCTCCATATCTCCCCTCTAACTCCACCAGGTCTCTCTGAAATGCAGAACTTCGAACTCTTAAGGTCCAGATTAACTGCTTACCGTGTAATAGAGTAGCAATAAATTCATCCAACTGTCATTCAGAACGAGAGCAAGAAAAACCTGTCTCCAGAGGCATAGACCACGCCCCTTAAACTAAAACATGCGCTTTCCTCTTTTGCACTAAAGTCTCAATTGATCTAGTACAATTTTGGTGAGATATTATAGTAAAATCAACTTCCTATAATTCTCCTCGCTCTCTCTCAAAATGAGTGCTCTGTCACGATTGGCTGCAATGACAGGTAGTTTGACACATACCGGTTCAGCCTCACATCCATCAATGAAGTTACTTTCAATTACGACACGCCAGAGTGGGACAAGATGGTGTTACATTTTATACCCCATCACAAAAGAAAGAGAACAATGCTGCTGCTGCTGGCCGGGCTGGTGAGACAGTGCGCCCCCTATTGACTGTGTTTTGTAAGACCGTTTAACTGGGAGTTTTTGTTTCCATAAATGATGGTGGATGTTTTTTTTTTTTTGTTCGTCTGTTTTTTCCGGTCTAACGTATTCGTATTCACTGGATAAATGGGATGTGTCTTCCTGTTTTAAATGGTGATGCGAGCGAAAGAGGGACAGCTGTATTGTTGATTCCAATTGATTTTGTTTAAATGAGTGGAACAGGAAAAACGTGTGGTAGAAACGAACGGGGCAAAATAATGCCAGCAAAATGATCGGGGCTTGTTTATTCACCATGTTGTTAGTGTCGATTCGACAGCGTGTCCGTTCGGTTGTTAGATGTTGGGTGTTATTCACATTTTCTGAAACTGAATTGGGATTTTTATTTTTTGTGTAGAAATTAAAATAACCTTTGTTTTGGTTCAGTGGACCGACTGATGACAGATAAAATTGATAACCGGTCATAAATGTGCGATTTGTGATACAACATCGTTTTGGAATTGTCCCTGATAACTGAATTTCGGTTAAACAAATAAATTGAAAGAATTTGAGTGATGTGTCAAAGAAAAAAGTGAACCAAATGTCATTTGAATGAATTGAGAAATTTAAGTGTCAAAACGAATAGTTGATTTTCTGAATGCACCCATCCGTGAAGTAACATTCAAATTTTCCCTCAGTGCGAAACTGAAAAAAAACGAAAATAAAAAAACAAAGTCGAGACAAGAACGACGCAGTAACGCAGTCACAATTACGGCCACCGGAAGAATAACGAACGACGCCCACGGCGATAGTGACAGTGAAGTGACGATCAGGCACAACACTACAACGGCGACGGCAATGACGGTGCCCGTGCAACGTGGATCGATGGCGGTTCTCCAACCGCCGAGATCGCGCTTCATGATAACGGATATTTTAGCTGGTAGTGCGGCAGCAGCGGCGGCAGCCGCTTCCGCAGCTGCTGCGGCCAATGCCGCTATGAATGGCATTAATGACAATTCAAGCGACCACCACATTTCACCGCATCATCATCATCATCTAGCTTCGCATCATCCACACCTTCAGCATCCTCTTTCGCATTCGCTGCACGTTGGCGGCGGCGGCGGCAGCGGTGGTGGCGCTGGAACTAATGGCGGAGGGGTTGTCATCAACACCAATGGTCCCACGAACGGTCTTCATTCCCACTATGCGCATCCTCACCATCTGCAACACCATGCGGCAGCGGCGGCAGCAGCTGCAGCAGCCGCAGCAGCGGCCGCCTACAATTCAGCACATCATCGCGATCTTGACGATGATCATGACCGCAGTAGCGGCCGATCGCCATCGCCACAGGGACCGCGTGACCTTAGTGTGCCTCCGGGAGGTGGCAGTAGTGGCGGCCGGGCCAGTACCCACGATGATAGTGACAGCGATTCCAGTGGAAATCTAGATAGTCATAGCATTTGCAGCAATGGTGAGTCAATAACAATCGATATCAATTAAAAATAAACAATCGAATCCCTAATCTGTCAAATTGCGCGGTCAAGAGTCTTCTTTGGCACAAATTTAAATTTCTTGTCACCCTGCTCTTCAAGTTGGAATACCTTATTAATGAAAGATGATACGTTTGTTGCATTGTCGTGTTTTTTTTTTGTATATCAAATACACACACAGTGCCTACCAATACCTTGAATGGGTAGAGAAGGAGAATTTAAATGTCTCGTCGTTGTCGTTTGGTATTTTTCAAGTGAAAGATGACACCTCTTGTCAAATCGATGTTGTTTTATTGTGATTCACATGTCAAGTGCCAACCGATTACAGTTGAGTGGGTTCAGTGAATTACAAATTTAATACTCAATTGGATTGATACTTAAGGATATAAGGAGGAAGAGACAGACACAAATTAAATTGTTCAATGTTTACCTCACCTTTTCGGTTCGGGCATTAAATGTGAGAAAGAGTGTCCAATTCTCCTACCTTCTGTAAGCCAGATTAAGGCAAATGGAATTATTTTTGTTGGTCTTTATTGAAGACGGAAGTGTCATTGTTTGGTGTAGTTTTCTTTGAGATGTTGTGTAACCTAATTATTTATTTTCTTAAATTCATTATCATTGATTAAAAGTTGAATCTTGGAAATGCATTTTAAATAAATAATAGTACTCCCTTTATGGGAGCCAGCTTTATATTGTTTTATATCTGCCGTCTGCTTCTGAAAGAGTCGCGTCGCAATCGTCCTCAGAAAAGCCGTCGGTAATATGCCAGTTTTTCTCACTTAATATATAGCTCGTAATGCCTATGCATTAGGTAAAATATTATTCATCACGATTAACTGGCGACACGTAGTATAAATAATTGTGTGAAGACAAGTTCAGTTTGTTAATAACATCGTTCAGATTATTATCAATCGAAAAATATTGACAGCACCTAGACCTACCTATTTTACTTGTCCGCTCAAATAAAACAAAAAAATACTGATGTTGGTGTTGTATGAAGTTCTTATCCCCAGATATCTTCTGGTACTTTTTTAGCAGAACTGAATATGACAAAAGCGAAATATGTATTTTGTTTTGAGTGATCATTGTTTTGTTGCTTTTTCTGTTTATATTAATGAACTAGCTTTAGCTTATCTCAAGAACTCCATTCCATGTGAATATGACGCCGAAATGCAAGCCAAATTTATTAAGTCAATTGAATTCTGAATATAATTCGAAGTTTCATGGCATGGTGCATAGAACTTTTGTTTCTTAGAAGAAGCCAATAACGTAGAATCGACTTTACGGTCGCCTCCCGGACTATTATTTCAATCTATACTAATATTTATAATATAATATAATATAGAGGAAAGGTTTGATTTTTTGTTTGTTTGTTTGAAATGAATAGGCTCCGAAACTACTGGACTGATTTAAAAAATTCTTTCACAGTTGGCAAGCTACACTATTCCCAAGTGACATAGGCTATTTTTCATTTAAAAAAAAAATAGCGATCCTTTCTAAAACTTGAATAATCTAAAGAAGGCGTAAAAAAATAAACAAATCGAACTCGAGTTTAGTTCACAATTATCAGTACCTGTGAAAGAAACTTTTCTTCACTACAATTGAGAGAGAGCGGGACGGCCATAGTCCTTCTGACATTTGTCAAATAATATTTTCAATTTATTCAATTCAACAAACGTTAAGCTAATGATTTAGTGTAAAGGCATTGTTTTGTCATTTTAAAATGCCCAAAAGATCAAGATCTCAACTTTCTAGAAATACTTAGTTCCCAGGCTAGGGCATCGCAAATACGTCGAAATGGAGAATCTTCATCAGAAACTAAAAATCGTCTATCAAGTCAGAGAGAATATGCGTCGCAATCGCGTGCCAGAGAGTCGAGTATCGAGCGTTCACAACGTCTCGCTGAACAAAATATGAGAACCACTCAAATATGTGCGTGAGAGTCCACTTTTGAGCGTTCACAGCGGCTTGCTGAGCAAAAATTACGAACTTCTCAAGTCCGCGCGCGAGAGTCCAGTCTTGAGCGTTGACAGCGGCTTAATGAACAAAATTTAAGAACCTCTCAAGTGCAGTGCGACAGTCAAGTACTGAGCGTTTTCAGCGGCTTGAAGAGCAAAATTCAAGAAATATACAAGCTCGCCATAGGGAATCAAGCTCTGAGCGTTCCCAACGCTTTCAAGATGAGAGAGAGCGACAACAGACGGCTTTTAGATACGATCCACAGATTGATTATGCTCAACAGTCTTCCGTCCAAATCGGCGACATGACAAAGATCTGCCCTAAGTGCTCTACCAAAAAATTGGCCAAAGAAGCTCTCTTACTCAATAAATTAAATGGCTTTTGTTTTGCGGTTATGACCTTTTAACAATTAGTATGTAAGTAAATACAAAAAAAAGCTTAAGAAAATATATTCACAAAAAAAAAATTAATCACACCTGTTATGATTTTCGTTTACGAAAACAATACTTTCGTTTTTAAAGCTAAGGTGTCCTCACTTTTTCGTTTTGATTTCGTTTCGATTTCGAATTTGAAATCGTAAATTTAAGAATTTAAGTAATTTCAGAGAAATATTTGTCAAAAATTGAAGGCAAATTCGTACGAATTTAGGAACACAGTTTTTTTTAGCTTTGCGAAAATCAATTTCGAAAACGACTTGAATTCGTAACGAAAATCAGAACAGGTGTGAATATCTTAGTTTTTTGTTTTCAATGCATGTTGTTTTTTTTAGAAAATCACTGTAAAACATTGCGTTTTTTCTTTTATTAGGTTTATTATTATACCCGTGCGAAGCCGGGACGGGCTGCTAGTTTAAAGATATTTTTGTCTGTTTTGAGAAATATAGTCGAATATTTTGGGTAATAAAGTCGAAAATATGTCTCTTAAATTTTAAACGTCTTTTAGTAGATATCGCCGTTCTTTTTAGAAATAATTTGTAAAGTAAAAAAAAAATGGAAATTCGACGGTTATTGCCTCCTACTTGACTTTCACGGTACCGGTCGGTGGTGTGAAGGTTAATCATCGGTTTTGTATAGTAATGGCAATAATGTTCACGTAATTATGTTAAGCATTTATAAAAATGCTTGGATATTTATTGAGTTTGGAGTTGCATGTCGTTGATGTTAATGTGAAGATGACAGCTCGAAATCTATGGAATTGCTCTATTTCCGGTTCTCCGATAATTTGTTGAAGTTCTAAAAATGATATTTCATCACACTAGCAAATCACTGTTATTGTGTGCTGTTAGTACTCTTCCGTAATATTTAAGTCAAGACTACTTCGAACCTTTCGAATTGCCTATAAAACTTTAATGAAGGTACACAAAGGCGAAGATAGTCGGGTCAGCTAGTCATCTGTTGAAAAGTTTCTGACTTGTTTTTTTCTTTTCAAAATTTTTGAAAAACATTTCCAAGTAAACGCACAGCAAGAAGTATTTAATTGGGTTAGTCGGTGAAGCTTTAAATATCCTTAGAAATAGCGTTGAACTTCTATTCATAATGATCACATGGATATTTGTTACCATAAGTCTTGTCCCAAACACGAAAAAAAGGCATAGGTTTTGGCAAACAGAGAAACAATTTGGGGTGTGAAAATAATAAAATTCGTACCTCTTTTAGAGGGTATGTAAGAATTGGAGTTAACACAAAATTCTTATAACGGTTTGGGAAACAAATAATATAGGTACCTACATGCATACAAAACACAATGCATCATACAACTCCTTTCAAATCAAAGAGAAAAAATAGTTTAGGCACCTTTGAACTTCCTGATTAGACAATTTTGCTTTAAAAAAAAATGGATTTAAATCTAAAATATACCTACTAAACAAAAGTAATTAAACTTTTCGTGAATTAAAAAAGGCATTAATGTTACATTATCATGCAGTCAGCGCAATACTGGCCTTACTGATATTTTAACGATAACACGTCAGTTAGATTAGAACCAGTTTGTAAAGCTTTAGAAACGTTCATTTCGTCTAAAAATTTCTTCCCAGAAAAAAAAATAACATAGATAGATAGATAGATAGATGACTTTTATTTAACAATTCATAAAATAGAAAAATTACATTATAATAACAAATAAAAATTACAAGCATGGCATTATAGCCGTCTGCCGTATGTGTACTAGAATTTTACACTTTGAGAGAAAAAAAATATATAAAAATGCTTATGACAAATAGTATGTATTTACATTTAAGCATACAAAAAAAAATAATATAAACGAAAACATTTTTAACAGTGGTTAACTATGACATAGCAATATATAATAGTCATATAATTGATTGACAAAGGGAATTGAATAGAATGACAATAATTAGTTTCAATAAATATATACAATACCAAAGAATTTCAGAAAATTGAGTTTAAACTATCATAGATAATATGAGTTAAAAGTGATAACGATATCGGGCTTTTAGTTTAGCTAAAACAAAGAAAATTTTTTTTAAATGCAAGTAAGTAGGTACTGGACATTATTGATGTTAATGCTTCAAAACATGCTTATATATGTGTCTGTGTCCCTGTAATTTTTTGCATTATAAACGTAGCGGGCCAACCATATTCACCGTTCAAGATACCGAAACGTTCCGTAGAAGACAAGAAGTTTTTATTGAAGTAAAGACGCCGCATTTCCTGTAAAATAGGACAAAGTGCTACAAAATGGTAAATGTCTTCATTTTGGTTCAGATTGCAGAGCGAACAAATGGGATTAATGTCTGTTAGGCCCGGTGCACACACGCGATTTTTACCGCGGCGATATCGCTGCGATATCGCTTTTACGACATAAAGTACTCACAATCAAATGGAGTGGTGCACACACACTTGCGATATCGCAGCGACACTTCTGTGACGCTTCTGCGACATTTCTGCGGTAAAATGTCGCAAAAGTTTCTGCGATATCGCAGCGATATCGCGGCGACAAAAATCGCATTTGTGTCTTGTTTTACATTGTTTTCTATTGTGCAGTGCACACATGCGATTTTTACCGCGAGTTTTGATCAAATTGAAATGGAAAATATGGATGATTTTGATGCTGGTTTCTTTTTATTTGACTTTTATTTTGATTTTTGGTGAAACTTTGACCGCCAACTCATCAAAAGATCTTACACTCATTCGAAAATTGTTAAAAAAATGTTCAGGATTTTGTCTTTTATTTTGAAACGATGAATAAAATAGTCCTTTTGTTAGCCATTAACGTCAGTGACGTTGTTTCTTTTTATTAAGAACATAATTTTTATGCACGAGGTACGCGAAAACATTTTTTTCCCCTGTAAACCTCCATTGTTTAAATAAAAACTCGAAGTAAAGATTGAAACCTGCGGTAAATGTCGCAAGTGTGCACTGAAAAGTTGCGATATCGCTGCGATATCGCAGCGATATCGCCGCGACAAAAATCGCGTGTGTGCACCGGGCCTTATGTGGCCTGTAATTAAGATCCAGAGTTTCAGTCCGAACTTTAAAAATTAAACTCATTTCCGAGACAAAAAGGTCCTCTCTGAAATAATTATTTTCACCCAAAGATAAATTAAGTTGGCTATACGTAGCCCTAGAAGCTGATAATCTAGCCCTTTCAAGATTCTGTTTGTACATTTGCTCGTCTACGGCAGAGATACATTCGTAAAAGATATTTCGCCAATCCTCTTTGTTGTCGACATCAAGGTGCATCGATATGTTATTTGCCGCTGCAAGTTCGCTCCAGTTTCTAAAAGGGGAATACCCGACAATGCAGTGAGATAAGCAAAATTTGCTTCTGAAAATTGCTATCAGATCTGTGAATAAGTTTAGTTATAAAATCAGCGTTAGCCTTCAAATTTTGTGTGAATATTTGAGTGATCCCTGACTCAACGTAAATGGCGTAGTTTGCAGTGCTAGGCGGAAGCCGAAATATTCGTTTGAAGAAATATCTTTGAATAACTTCAATCTCTTCCAGCATTTGGTATCCATACACCTCAGAGCCGTAGCAAAAGCAACTTTTAACCGTTGCTTCGAAAACCTTGAATTTTGACTTTGGGTTGACGAGCTTGTTTGAGAAAAATTAACATAGTCAGCTAGACGATCGTCGCACGTGTGGTTCGGAGGGAATTATATTATATCCAATTTCAGTTTACTAACAAGATCTGTTATATGAAACCGAAGTAACCGATGAAGTCAAGACAAATCGAATACCTTTTTAGGCTTTTTTTTCGAAATCTCGACAAAATGTTCGCACTTATCACAGAAATAATAAAGAAGTGGTTGTATTTCTACTTGAATGCATTCTTGTTTTGTAGGATTCGGGTTGCAATTCGGCAATGGAGTCATATGATTCAATTAAACCGTTTTTTCTTTCGGCAGGCCTTAAACAAATTTCTGAATTGGGTCGAAATTTTAAAGAGATTCTTCCAAGTTATTTCGGACGCCTGGGGGTCAATTCCCGATCTGTGAAACTGTGAAATGATAAGTTTTATCACACTTTCACTACATATTCGATTCTGGATCTGTGAAAAAAATCAAAACTTCAAAACTTTTCATTTGATAAATTTCTTTTCACAGCTATATTATTTTGTGAAAAGCTGTGAGAAATAAAAACCAAAAAGGGAACAGAATTTATCATTTAGTACTTTTTGGTACAAACATTTACAGTAATTTATCATAACAACTTAGAGAATCGCATTAAGCGAGTTTATGAAAAGAAAAAATGAAAACTCTCTGTGAAAACTAAAATGATAAATTTTTTATCATTTCACATTTTCACAGATCGGGAATTGACCCCCTGGCCTGTTAACATATAAAACACCGCTTTGAACTCCTTGCTGTAAAACATGAACAGATCGAAAGTAAACGCAGTTTCGGGATTCTCATCGAGTTTTTTGTTTTTCGATGTTGTGAAGCGAAGTCACTTTCCGTATAAATATCGTGTTTATTCGGAAACTAGAATTTTACAGTCAAATTTACTGACTATGCCGACTTCGACACGAAAATGCCGAGGTGGCAAACACCTAACATCCCTGCCTTGCTTCGCCCCTGAATATGCATAAAAATCAGTAAGTTCTAAAAGTTATTTGCGTCGACGATCTTAGAGGATTTTCTCTCTTGTCTATTTATCTTGTGTTTAAAACACTTTTGGAGGTTTAACGTATTTTTTCCGAACATATCACCGAAAATTTTGGAACCACAAAAATCTAGGTAATCAAAAAGTGTGGTCGATAATTTTTGATCCAAAGCTTCAATCTCTCACATCTAATTTAAACTTTTGTAAAATCTCTTTCACGTTACGGCAGAATAACATGAAATCTGGTTTGTGAACATTACCCTCTTGTTCATTGGTTATAAGTATTTGTCAGGATACCATAAAGGCCTTTGACTCATGTCAAAAGGATTTAAACTTAAATATTTTCCAAAACAGCTTGAAAAGAATCCTCATTAATAGAAAAAATATTTTTTACAAAAGAAAACGACATTAAATTTATTAAAATTGGTCCATCAATATCAATTGTGTGTGTTAAGTATAACAGCATGAACCTATTTACCTCTTAAAATTATAAAAAAAGAAGCATTGCAATTAGTTTTATTTTTCAACAAAAGAAAGGGTAGGTATAAATCACTTTATTTATTTGAAATAATGGTTTTTTCTTTCATTCATTTTTCATTTTAATTACAAAAATACTCTGTGTGTCACTCACATACTTTTTCATGCACAATTACTGCCGCTAAAATGCGTTTAACTGATATTATGTGCCGCGCCATTATAAAACAGGGCTTATAATATTTCTACGAGCTCCATCCGGAATCCATTATATTCGACAATCCATAAACTTTGTAAAAATTAGAATAACTAACCAATTACTTGCATGTTTACCAATACCTCATCCAAAGCCTCTATGTATATGAGTGGCTTGGTGTCTAAATAATTTCTATGCAAATACTAGATATATGATATTTTTTATTTGTTCTCAGATTTGTCCAGATAATTTGAGAAAATTGCTGCTTAATATCTGAAAAGCTTTCAGAAATGTTGTCTGGAAAAAAAATGTACTGCATGGGTAAACATTCAATTATGGTGATCATTTGGAAAATTTATCTATGAGATTGAGGGTGGATAGATTTACAAAGCAACTAAAGTTATTTTAAATTCAAAAACAGTTTAGGTAGGTTTTTTGTAGATAGTGTGTTTATTTTATAAAATATTCACCAATTACACTCTATTAAAGTAAACACTGTTACTCGAATATTTTAGCAATAAAAATCAAATGATTTATTTGCTAGAAACTGCTGTAAATTTTAACTAAGTGATTATTAGGTACATGAGAAGATAGAAACAGACACTAATATTAATTCGATAGTTATTATTATTGATTGGCTAATTGCTTTTGGAATATAAGATGCTCAAGGAGAAAGAACAGAACTTAAAGGGTGTTTTTGTTTGTTGGCATCAAATCATACTTTTTTTTTGTGACGGTAGAAAGAAGCTTTAGCTGGAACCATTTTGAGTAAACTTTTTTTTTTTTACTGTGGGTTCCAACACATTGTTTTAAAAAAATACAATTTTTCAAAGAAAGTATTAAAATCAATTTTCCATTTTTCAAAAATGTCCGTTTGCTTAAAAACACTGGCGTTCTCTTAGGTAAGTTTGGATGACATTGAACTTTGCAAACAATTTAACTGCTGGTCTTTGGACTTCTGCCACTGCCGTCAAACTCAACTGATTTTCAAAAACTTAACGGCAATCGCTTCGTCTGAATAAATACTGGATACGCCATTTTTTAGTTTTTTTTATTTACCGTTTTTACGAAGTAATGATATATGTAGTTATCGCCATACATCCCTTTTGAACTTACTTCTTTGAAATTAGTTTTGACCTACGTGGGTTGCTTAAAACCTCTTAGTATAGCAGAGTGCCTGGTAATAATCTGTTTTATTTCAAAGGATGGGGTGGAGTCTATACAGTATTGGTCCAGTATTGAACCTTTTCTAGCCAGCTCATAAGCTTTCTCGTTTCCATCATCATTGTGGCTTGCCCTGATACCCAGAAGAGTCTAATCAAAGATGTTATCATTGGTCTAATGTTATGCTGAGTCAAGATCCATAATATCTTGGCGAAAGTAATTTCAATCTTAACGCTGCTTGGCTGCCCATTGATTTCAGCTAGCATATGATAGGGCCATCACTGCTTAGTACCTACTTACTTTTATTAGAAGATTCAAAATTTCGTCGAAATAGGTATGTGTGGTCGGGTGCCCAAATTAAAAATTTCTTCCCAGCATACTTATCAGCTATCACTATCATTCAATTTCAAATTCAATTTTAAATTTGTATGCGACTTAAGTCAATCTCATGAGAAAAGGAAAATAGTAATACCTAATTCGGTGGCCAGTTCACATCACCTCCATGTGAGGTCACGATATGCCCTTAAGTCGGTCGTGCATAATGTCCAATGTGGCATGTTCCGCCGGCCGTCCTTAAACAGATGTTGTTGGTGTACATTCCGTCCATATAGGTCAATAGTAGTTGGTAATCATCCAACTTACCGCGCCACGTTGACTGTGGATGACCTGGCCAACATCGTTCTCAAGGAAATATTGACCGATAACACCGCCGGCGAGCCAAAAATTCACACACAACGCTCTTGGATCCCATTTGGATTGAAATCGTCCCACACCCCCGTATACCCGTACATCCTAATGTATGGAAGTATGATGATTTTTCAAAGTCAGTGGTCAGTTGACAACTTCATCAGCTGCTGGTTCTGTTGAATATTGTGCGGATGCATGATTAGGTAAGTCTAAAAATTAAGCTTGCGGTAGACCGAATTTGCACTGGAAGGCTGCAGAAGCCTTGGGGTGCGAAACTATATGGCGTCGGCAAAAAATCAGGATACACAGAAGAACTTGCTGAAGGAGGCCCGGATCGGATACCAGTTGTAGCGCAGATGAAATCAAAAACTTTATCAGCCAGGCCGACCATGATAAATGCATGCAAAACGCGAAATTTGACAAGTTGTCTTCTGTGAAAGGGCGAAATTTTGTAAGCTACTCGAAATCTACTGCCTCGAATCCTCCTCACACTTTCACTATAGCTAGGAAAAGTCGTCTTATTTTGATATTGCTTTATGATTACCTATATCGTCCCCACAATATTCCATTCACCAACTATTTAGTGTACCTACGACCTTGCTCTCAAATGCGATTGATGGTGTCTTTGAATAAGTTAATGAGTATCACTTATGCAGTAGGACTTGCTGATTTTGACCCAAGGTAGTACATCTCTACCTTGCTTGTCTTTCTTCTTCTACCAACGCTTTCCTATGATGAATCTATCATGAACATTGAAAAAGTTTTACACCATTTAAAGATATCAATGTCAACTGCTTAAACCAATAACTTGGTGCTCTTGGAGACGCAGACGATTGGCAATTTGTAGAAATTCCGGAGTCACAGATCGCTTTTTTCCATTTCGGAATATTGAATTTAATTTACAAGCATAGTATGTTCTTCTTTCTATTTTGAAAAAATTTTCAGGAGAACAGACGAAAACAATAGTACCTACTACCTACCCTAAGAAGTTTTATGAATCGGAACTGGTTTTGCTCAGAGCCGTAGAATTAAACGATTTAAAATCCAGTCAGTCAGCGGCAATGTCTATTGAACGACATACATATACATGTGTCTTAACAGTCACAAATCTGAATCGAAATTCGATTAAAACCTATTTGTCCCCTCCGATGTAAATTCCAAGACTTTGTCAAACCTGTCAATCCATTTCGACATATTGATTACAAGACAAAACCGTATTGTTGATGCCAATTGTCAATCTCCCCACTTCGACAGCGAAAATGTCATCGACATCGATCTAAATGACCAACATAAGAAATTAAAATCATAAATTCCTAAGACGAATGTGAGAACAAAACCCAAAAAGAACAGCCAAGATAAAGACGAAAAAAGACGTAAAATAAGTTAAGCCAAGAAAAACTGCTCTCAATAATCTGATTACGAGATTAATGTCTTAAGCATATCAACGCAATTGATCGTTACGACTTCGACTACGACGAGATGCCAGAGTCATAAAGTAGAACCAGGGAGCTATTCCTTGTGCCTTCAACCATCAACAGCAATAATATGACGGTTTTGCGACAACATGACGGACGAATGTGGCAACAACTACACAAGGGACAGAGAAAAGAGTCCCTAAAACCTATCCCACAGCACAAGGACAAGAATCAAGAGAAAGAACCACAACCAGCAACAGCTTAAGAATATGACATTAACTCTCGTTTGATATCATTTTAATCTCTCACGATCGATAATTTGTTGCACAAAATTGTTGATGTTGCATTTAAGTTGCAACAATGTTGCGCTTTGCTGCTAATTCCCAGGTGAAGAAATTAATGCACACACATCAGCAGGGGTTTAAGAAAAACATCTCAAGAAAATACCACAAAAAAAGAAGAAAATAATAAAATTAGATTTTAACGTGCCGCAGTTATATCGAACGATCACGATCGGTTAAGCATAATCACAAGTGGCAAGTGGAGCATTTAAAAGGTGCTATAAAATGCCATATGAACACTGTACACCGGTGGATGGGCGCTCCCATGCTATATTTGGTTTAGACCAATTAATATGTCACACAAGACCTCTGAGACCATAAAACGCTCATAGAAATGCCCCGAACCACCTCCCAGGACAAAATCCGGATATAGCCATTCTGCATTCTATAACGTGATAATAATTGCCAAATGTAAAATCCATGTTCCAGAGAAATTTATATCGCAGAAGACGAGATACACCAACGCCAACCAACGGGGAGGAAGGGAATTTATTACTTATTTGTTTGAGGGGCTATGGCTATCTGGGGAATGTTGAGTACTAAAAGACATGGTATTTGTTATACAAAATATCCAAAGTTCCACCACAATTCCTAACCTCTGCCTAAACAGGATCAGAATCAAGAATGGATCTATAGCGAACAACGACTACAACGACTTGGTCTCAATTAAGCCGCGTGCTCGTGTCCCGGTGAGTTTCTTTCGTCTTTTTGTTGTGTGCCCGTGCCATGTGCTCTGCTGCTGAACTATAGAGTGACTGGAAATTTTATCGTCTCGCACCTTTTTGGTGCTTGGCTTATGGCCGCACGAGCGATCAACCGACACCGACACCGACACCACATCTTTCAAGAAAGATCTTGTTGGTGGAGGTATTTATGTGTTGCCTGGTCAGAGACGACCGAAAGATGACGACGACGGCAAACGACCAAAAGATAAAACTGAACGTAAACAGCGATACAGGCAATTAATAAATGAACGAAAATTGGCCATCCAGGATTGTAAAACAAATAAACGGGTTTTTTGTTACTTTTATTTCTGTTTGACTGGCAATCGATGGTGGTGCGGCATTTCTGAAAAGCTTTTGCGGATGACGGAAATAATAGTTTGGGATTCATTCATCAAGTTGCCTTTTTTTGACAGGCTAACGATCTTGATTTGGGAGAAGTTTGGTGACCTGATTTGTCAGCTTAATTGATTGCAAAATCAAATACAATGCCTGAACATAGAACTTGATCACAATTTGTTCGAATACTGTGAAATTGTCACCTAGAACTATTTTTCGATGCAGTGACGTCATTCCAATTTTTATTTCTGATTTGCGAGACTCTTTTTTGCCAAGTATTTTATTTAGAATGTAGCGTTGGGCGCCAGTTTTGTCCTACAATAATATTCAATACAGCAAAAAACGACTAGGAGGAAAAAAATCGTAGCTGTCATCAAATCAGCAGGTTTATCCAATTTATTTATTAAAAATTGCAAACAGACAAGCAACTTATCTGTGTAAAGCCAACTCAAAGAGTCAGTTTTTTAGGATTCTCTTCGTTAATGTCAATACTAAACTAAAACCTCGCGTGTTCTTGATTAAACATCAAATTATACGTCAATTGACAAAAAACTAACACGAAAAAGCTCACACAATCCGTATGTGCGGTGACAAAACTACAAAGCCGCTAAAGCAATAAAAAGTCACTCTTTCTAAGCACTAAGGCCTGCCATTTTGCTGCAATTTACTTGATACCACTTAATTACTTTAGCTAACAGGCGATAAAACTCAGCATAATCCATTTACCTGGTTGACATAGATATTGGTTGGAAAACGCAAATGGATTTAAACGCCACAAAGTAAATATTCAAAAGGGAAAGAGACAAGTTATAAAAAAAGGTTAATATGCGAAAAAAAACTACTTTAACTATACCAAACGCTAAGAGACTATAAAAATCAAAGACAACGACTACAATTGCGGCACTGAACAGCGCCGAACTATCTAAGCAGCAAATTTGCCTCTGAAAATGGTTTTGTATTTATACTTAGTGTAGTTGAACTGATTGTATGCACATAAATAGCTTAGGGTGGCCAGAAAAAGAAAAAAATAAATACATAAGTGACTGAACACATATTTTTGTTAAATTGACTAGTCGCTCATCAATTAAGCATCTTTTTTCTTGGGCGTCCAGTTTCGGACGCCAAGTTGGTGTACATTTTCTCACCTCCGTATGTTTCACATGAGTTTTTGTTTTCTTTGAGTGGATGGAGCATGGCAATGCTATGTCTATTCAGTGCCGGTTTTAGCACTATGAGCGCCCTGGGCGAGATTGATACGGCGGCGCCCCCTAACTGCAATTCAAACCCATATGAAAAAAGGAAAAAGATATAATGAAATTACCATTTATTAAAAGTAATAACCATTTATGAAAAAAAAACAAATAAAATTTGCCTTTTCTAGCCTTTCTGTCGACGAACTCTTTTATTATTTTATCAAAATCGAGGTTTTCAGTAATTTCATTCTTGATTGACAAAGTTGCCAAGTTTGTCAATCGGAATTGCGATATTGTCGATCGCAGAGAGATTTTTATCAGCTTAAGCTTAGAAAAGCTCCTCTCCCCACTAGCAACCGTTACATTTGGATACCGTTCTTGTCAGTTGCGATCTTTGATAAAATTTAAAACAAAAACAGGGGTAGCCACATTCTGCTCAGGCAAAAAAGATTTCAGACTTATGACTTCATCTCACAACATACACCCATCTAAATGTGATTTAGAGTCTACAGTTAATTTCAATTGGAGATCACCACAGAGTTTGACAAGGTCAGATTTTTCCGGAATCTGTTTTATTTTGTACATAAAAGACCAATATTCCGAGTACTCATAACTCATTTAACTGTTCAAATCAATTTTTACGCCTGTTTATTTCGTTGCTTTTCATTTACCAAATATTACTCTGTTTGTGAACATATCCATTAACTCACATTTTATTAAAAAAAAATGAATTTCACTGCCAAAATTATTCTCTTTTGGTGAACAGACGGATTGAAAGAATGGACGCATTCACTAACGTAGTCACTAAGACTACGTAGTCAACTCATTCTGATTGGTCAAATACAACTAAGAAATGAGTTGAAATTTCCCCTCCGACGTAGTGTAAAAAACAAGACAACACTTCTGATTAAAGATCTCTAACCTCAAATCACAAATTCACAAACGTTTCTTACTTCATATGTTCATAGTCCAGTCGTTTTAGGCATTTTGAAAAACAATGTAGGGAAAATTTCCTAACGAGCTGAATTTTTGGATACCTACCCTTTAAATACGGTCTTGTCATGAAGGTGTTAAAAATCGACGTTGATATCGTGTCGACTAAAAAAGTTATAAGGGTCAAAAGGTCTGAGCTATCTTTATTTGACAGCTTGCTTTCGACTAGCTTTGTAGTGCAATTTTGCTTTCACAAAGCTAGTTGATTTTCGACTACGTAGTGACTAGGTTAGTGAATGCGCCCAATATATTAGTGAAAACACGCACACAACTTTGCAATCCGTAAATTTTAGCTTGTAGGCATTGTCATTTTGACAGCTTTGTTTACCATCTTGTTAATTATTTAATCTTTGATGACCAACATCAGGATCGCAACGTAGCATGAACCGTCTGATTACTGCTTCTGCGGCGCCCCTTTATATCCGGCGCCCTGGGGCGGTCGCCCAACCGCGCCCCACCCTAACGCCGCTACTGTGTCTATTGGCTCACAAAGCTACATATGTTAGTCATTGGACTGGACTCTTTTAGCTTGGTTGGTGTCTCAGTACAGCCCGATCAGTCCGTTGTTCAATTTTCACCTCCATATGGCCCAGGACAGAAACTAAGATTTTTGCTCTTTTAAGAATTCTCATCCACTTGAAATAAGTGACTTTCCTTACGAATTGCATGCCAAGCCAAGTCTAAAGAAGCAGCTACTGGTATTGGCCTACAACTTAAATTGTTTCCAGAATTAAAAAAAAAACGAGCTTGAGATTTCCGAGACTGTCCATCAATTTGAACCAGGCGTCTGATAACAATATTTTAAAACTTGTTGAGCAAAAGATCGATTGGGTATGGCAAGTCGGTAAACATGGATTTCTAATGCCTACCGCTGAAAAAATCGTTTCCGATGCAAAATGATACAATGACGGCATCATTCCCTAATCCCCAACAAAGTGTAACTTTTTGGTGATGTATAGGTCCCGATTGTTGGCCGACGCTATCCAGTTGCATAACCAGAGGCTTTGGGCGTCCTGGTTTATACCATCCTTCCAGCGCAAATTTAGTCTGTCGCGGTGTCTCCTCCCATAGAAGATACTTTCCGGGCCGGTTCCTCCTCGTCCATACAAGCTAAGTGTCCAGCCAACCGAAGTCTCCCAACCTTAATTTTTGTCATCAAGTCTGTTTCGTGGTAGATTTGATATAGTTCGTGGTTATATCGTCTCCGGAACCGTCCTTTCTCACAAAAGTGGTTGTCTATTCTCCGTAAGTACAGCTAAGAGTTCAAAGTGCCTCTGGCTAAGCACCCAAGTCTCGGATCCGTCAGTGAATACTAGTAAGACTATAGGGTCTAATACAGCAGCAATTTCGAAGTAATGGTAAGATTTTTGGATTTAAAGAGCTTTGAAAGGTTCTGTTTCTAGAAATTGACATAGCGAGATTTTGGTATTGAGCCTCACACTCTTGGTTACAGCAGTCTCAGTAGTTTTCAACCTGTATACCAGTTTTGAGGAGTTCTTGCACAAACATGTAATGTCGCCAAAAATGCTGCAAGATGTTTAGCTTTTTTAAGACAATACGATATATTTGTTTCTTTAAAACATATACTTAAGTATACGTTTTAGGCTTAAGTAGGTACAAGTCCCACGTTTGGGCTGATGCTCAATGGAAGTATACTTAGCTTTTTTGGACAGTATTCAGAACAGAGCATTCAAGATGATTAGTGACCATACCATATCGTTGAGACATTTACTTCACTTGAACATCGAAGAAATGCCTCATGCCTCACCCTCTTTTACCGATATTTCAACGGCCTTATGCATTCCTCCTCTTAAGATATTCAACCATAATACCAGTGTCACCAGGAATGCTCATCAGTTTTCCATCGAGCCCAAATTTGGACTTACTGTCATATACAGAATCGTTCTTTACTCGTACTACGTGAATATGGAACTCTATTCAACACTCTGTCCGAACCTTCTCTTAAACCCTTTCCATATATTTTACATTTCCTTGCTCATTATAAACAAAATCGTGCTTAGATCAATACACACAACTATTTATATCTAGCCGGACAAGGCTTACACAGATACGTCGGATACAAGAACCTCCACAGCTATCTACCCTGATAGACAAGAAGTAGTTGTCCTCAGACGAATGAACCAACAATATACATAATGTTGTGCTCATCTCAGAAACTAATTACATAGCCAATTCTCCAATAGATGACCAATAACTCGCAACGAAGAATCAATTAAATCGATTTCTTCCTCAATAATCAATTCGAGGTTCAACATGAATTCTAGGAATAAATTCTTGTGAAGATATTTTTCAGTCTTTAACGTTTGTTAATACCAACACCTGAATGGCCATAGGCCATAGGCCTAGGCAATCTTCTTGCATGCTTTGTTTAATTGCAGGCTTTTTATGATGTGGTAAGTGGTACAAGTTATTGTTCGACACCTCATTCCAAGATCCGGATTATAAATGTAGAAGGGGCATTAAAGTGTTAAGACCTTTCATCATTTCCATTTTTGGAGAGAACAATTTTAATAAGTTAAATTGTGTAAAACACTGACTTCTCGGGGACACCCTAACAAATGCCTAACAACCTATCTATTCGATACAATTTTTTTTTCTCTCGCACATTATGTTGCCCCAACTTAGACTGTATGTAAAGTGGCAATGAGTTTGTGCCTATAATAATAATTGGTACCATTATCGCATTTAACACAGCTTAATACTGTTTAGGAGCAATTTGCATATCGAAATAATGCGTTCAATGTGTTGTTTCCAGTTTTGTCGGTACGGTAGAGTGGTTGTTGGTTATTTTCCTTACACAGAAAAATCACAACCAACCGCCATGCATGTATGGGTTAGGCTTTGGATAATGTGTTGTTGTGCTGGCGGGTAGCCCGATAATGATGTGATGACCACTAACTGCCATATGAAGGGGGTTTTATTCTATGTTATTGTTGGAGATAAGTGCAATGGCATGGGCTTTTCCTTATTGGTGGAAGTGTTGGGAATCATCGTTTTATGTTATTTAGAAAATAATGAGTTTTGTGTGCTTTTTTTTTTGTCGACATCAAAGGCTTCGCAGTTTCGACATCAGTGATTTTTGTAAATTAAGTTATTTGTGTCATTTGGTGTCGATTTGTTGTCAGCCTATTCGTTTTGTTCACTCATATTTTGCAGAAAACTTTGAGGTTGTGTAAATTATTCATTGTCAAAAACATTATCGCCTTGTGCATTGTAAGTACTAAAGTTGGCATTGCAATTCTTGAGGTGTTTAAAGACCCATGCTCAATACCTTGCTTTGTTTATTGTCTTCTAATGTGTTTTGCAAGGCGTTCAAGACCACCTCCAGCAATCTTTCCATTCAATTAACATTATTGCGTATATGTAGTCCTCTATATAATTTAAGAGCCATTTCCAGCAAAAAAGGCTTTAAAGTCAGTCATACCTAATTAAATAATAGTTTTTTGCTATTTGATAATTTCTTTAATTTCCAATGCCTCGATTTAACTCCAAACAAGTTCTTTACAGCACCTTAGAATCCTTGCATTCTTTTCTTCATCTCATTCATGTTTTGAACAATAAAAAAAAGGCCTCCACACAATCGTTAAAATGCTCTTTCACGGTTCGTTAACGAAGCACGAACACAAAAACAGAAAAAAGAAGGAAAAGCGCGCGCAGTTTACCTTAAGTAACAAGAATTGAAATAGGAACGTTATTCACCAGAAACTAGGCATCTACTCTTTGTGCTCCAAGCTGCAATAACGAATAGTGGTTAATTACTTATGAAGTCACATCAAGACTTCATCAAAGCAAACTATTCGCAAGCGCAGCAGGTGAGGTAACTCGTAACTCCATAAAGAAGTTGTTAACTGCTTTTTAGGCTTCACTTCTGTGTGGAGCTAGTCTCATTGAGCAGAGACTTCGTTTGGTATTTGGTATGGTGTGACTTAAGCTTGAATAGCACAACAACAAGCCAATGAACAGCGCCAAACAAAAGAAGTATTTTGAGCTCTCAGATTGTTGTATGTAACCAGGCAAGGCAACTTAGTTAATTGAAATACTTAGAGTTCCTTGTACTCGTGTATGTTTATGTAGAGCAACCTGTTCGTTTTGGTATCACATGTTTTGTAGGTGTAGCTATAGTTAGAAAAATCGTATTAAGCGTGGATTTTTGATATTGCATACAAGAAACAGTTAGAATCTTTAAAGATTTTAGTGCTTAGTTTTTTTTTTTTAAGTTCTTGCGATCTTGAGGATGATCTGAATCGGAATGTACAAAGTGAAGCTGTCTTTGTTAGAAGAAAAACCAAATCCACCATTTACAGTGAAATTGTTAAGTTCGTAAAAGGCAATTCCGTTTGGTGACGGTGATAAAATCGTGCTTATGATGCTGAACACCGTAAGAGAGTTAGTTATCTATTTGGATAAACTGAAAATCACGGTACCTGATTGGAGTTTATCGTGAGAACTATCTACCTATAAACCAATCACCTTATCACTGTGACTTCAAATAAGAAAATTCGGGCCAAGACACTTTAAGGCGAAAATGACAGGATTTATAGAGACAAGCGTTAAAGAAGTGTCTTAGTTTTAGAATCCCAACGAAACTTATGCATTTGGTGTGAACAAAAGTCCAAAAGGGTCAAAACTCAGCTTTCAGGCTGCTAATTGAAAACGCCAAGACAGCTATGCGTAAGAACTGGATTATGGCATATGGGCGGTTGGGAATTGCTCAGCATTCAACAAAAACTAAAAGTTGTCGAAATCTATAGTCAGTTAAAATGCGCACCGCTGCTGACGTAAAGTTGTTCCTAGACTCTTATTAAAAGTCCAATGATTCATCCACACCAAACTGTATATCTCTGTGTATACCTATGCAAAGGCTTCTCTACAAAGAGCGGATTTCACAAACCCATTTTTAGCAAATTGTGTGTGTTAACGTATTGGCCAGAACAATTGTCCAAAGCAATCTCTAGGGATAATCGCTGAGGCAAATCGACTTTGTAAGTAGTGATGGACGTAATCTAATGATTTCAATAATAGAGGTAAAAGTATTTGAATGGTTTGAATAATCCAATGATTATACGAAATACGAAATCGTATGAATTCGAGTTCTTTTCATTCTAGTAAGTATTCTTTGTCGTCATTCATTTTATTTTCATTCGAGATTTCGTCATCGTCATTCGAGTTACTCTCATTCGAGTTCTCGTCATCATGATACGAGTTATTTTCTTTCGACTCCTTGTGATAGTCATTCAAGTTCTCGTCATCATTGTTCGAGTTCTTTTCATTCGAACTCTCTTCATCGCCATTCGAGTTATTTTTTTTCGAGTTTTCGTCATCGTGATTCGAGTTATTTTCATTCGAGTTCTCGTCATCATGATTCGAGTTATTTTCTTTCGAGTTCTCGCCATCGTCGTTCGAGTTCTTTTCATTCGAGTCATTGTGATTCGAGTTATTTTCGTTCGAGTTCTCGTCATAGTCATTCGAGTTCTCGTCATCGTTGTTCGAGTTCTTTTCATTCGAACTCTCTTCATCGTCATTCGAGTTATTTTCATTCGAGTTCTCGTCATCGTGATCCGAGGTATTTTCTTTCGAGTTCTCTTCATAAGTCGTTCAAGTTCTTTTCTTTCGAGTCATTGTGATTCGAGTTATTTTCGTTCTAGTTCTCGTCAAAGTCTTTTGAGTTCTCGTCATCGTCGTTCGAGTTCTCGTCATCGTCATTCGAGTTACTTTCATTCGAGTTCTCGTCGTCATGATTCGAGTTATTTTCTTTCGAGTTCTTGTGATAGTCATTTATGTTCTCGTCATCTTTGTTCGAGTTATTTTCCTTTTAGTTCTCGTCATCGACATTCGACATTCGAGATTCGAGTTTTCTTCATCGTCAATCGAGTTCTCGTCATCGTCATTAGAGTTCTCGTCATCATTATTCGAGATCTCTTAATCGTCATTTGATTTCTGGTCATTCGAATGAATTCTTGTTATCGAAACTCGATCTCATAATAAATTAAGTGGCTTTGCTTCCTTTCTTTCCATTGTATTAATCTTTTTTTGTGTCCTAGCCGAAAGCTCAGTCACCAGTGCGAAGAACTGTAATGTAATGCTCAGGAAACTATGTTCGAGGTACATCACAGTTTGCAATTATATTTTCAATAATTCCAATCAATGGAATACCCCTTAAAACTGTAACTTAGGGGAAGTAAGTAAAGGGCTCTGTGTAGTCAGACCCCGCTAAACATTTTGGCCAGCAACATCAATACTGGAACTCAATTTTCTATACAATCGCTTTTTTATTGGACTATAAGTTGCATGGTTTAGTTCTTAATCTAGTTCAAAGCTGTCTGGATATTAATTAATCGACTATACCAAAACTGTGTCCATTCAAAATCACGTCAAAGCTTATATTTGAGTTCGACATTTTGAATGGGTTCAGAGGCAGGAAGAAGCCTATGACAACACAAATTAAATTCTATATCGAACTTGCCACTACAAAAAATTTAGAAATATATCGTAATTCCCGAGAAATGTATACATAATTCCTTCATAGAACCTTTTCTACAGATCGTCAATCATTGTAAATGTGTTCTTGAAAGTTAACACCCTCTACGACTGGGTAAATATGTTCTCCAGTGACTTGAGACACCTTTTTCTCTACTGAAAAAACGGCTTTTTATGCAAATACTTAAAAAAGAATTAAAAACTCCTTGTTTTCAAAAGTAGACACTAAACGAAGGAGAAGAACAAAACTACCGATGCATGAAATTACGCCTGATGCCCTTGGATATGAATACGCCAACAAAGAAAACCACAATGACCGAAGAAAAGATATTTTTATATCTTTAATCACACTCGAAAAAGATAACTAAAGATAGATATCGTAGTTTCTTGCATTTCAACCTAGAAGATAGAAAATTACTATACTTGTCGAAGGTGGTCATTGAATAAATTAGAAATTAAAAACTCAACAAAATGAAAAATACCCCGATATACGAAAACACCTGTATATATTTTTTTTTGTTTCGAAATAAAACACAAAAATTATCTAAAACATTAATTTGATGATTATTAAGTGGTCATAAAGAAAATAAAGAAAATTTTAATGAGGATGTTGGAGATATAGGCTGCCATATAATTTTCGGGGAGGCAATAAATCTCGACGATTGTTAAGGAGGTGTTAAAACATGCAGTCCAATGTGTTGACTTGCCCTCGCACATTACTCATCTTTTTCGGCTTTGAATTGTCTCAACTTTTTTTTGGGGAACCTTATTTGCATAATTTTGATCGCGTTTAAATGTAAATTAACTTACAAAAAATGCAAAAAAACAAAATTAAGAAGAAGAACACACAGCAGGAGGAAAAAATAAAAGAAACTTCATCCAAGCGATTACATGGTAAACGAGCTAATTAAGTGCATAGGCACACAACTTGAAATTAAGCTCGGCCATCAGTGAGGAGCAAAACATCACAAAAGGCAGTTCTGGTAACCTTAGTATCTGGATTGTGCATTGTATTACAAAATGTGTTAAACTATATTTCTCTATGAGCAAACACAACGATGATGGCCTTCTGATTGCAAGACCGCAAACATAATTCAAAGGATTGCATTGACTGAGGTTTATTTTAAGAATGGACGAACGCTTAAATGGGGACAGAGATGGACTGAATCAGCTCTTCTTACAGGCAATAAGAGATAAGAGGGCCCGCATTTAGGCTGTTCGTAAAAATGTCATCGATGTCCTACTTCTCCCAAAAACTGTCTCCTCGGAAGAAAAATCATTACTCGGTTCAGTTAAAAATTTTATAAGCTTTCAAGTTCAGAGGCTTCATATACCTCACACAGTTCGAATCCTAGGTATGGTTAGAGTCAGTGCATACTTAAGATCTGCAAAGTTCTATTTAACAAAGACCAAACGAACTTCAAGGGCGGCCGACAAAAATGTAAAATGATCGATCTATTTTAAATGTTCACTCGAGAGAAGAAGAACTCCTTCGATTTCGTTTAACAATGCAGCACAAAAAAATAGCATACTTCAATTGTAAGCCACAAAGTGGAGAAGAGCCTATATATCTTTAGGAGCAGTGTGTCATTGATGTGGCTCCTGTGGTCACGTGGAAAGGAATATATACAAAAGGAAGAGTGGGTTTGTGGTGGGGAAAGAAGGGGGGGGGGGGAGAATAAAGAAGCAAAATTGATGAACAGTTTTACTCAATTTGCGGCAGGTTTGATGTACACGTTTGAAGGGATATCAATTGTTTGCTAATAAATGAAGCTTATGAAGGTGACAAATGTGTGCTTAGAGGAGTCAAAAGACTCTCTTCGTTGAAGGATAGTCAAACCTCGTATAAAGTAGTTATGAAAGGTGCAGTAGAAAAGTATACCTACATATACATTTTGTATGGGTATAAAGCTGATAGCGATATCGAAACATGACAAAATTTAAATACGCTTGAAAAGATAATGATCACTTCCTTTCAAAGTTTAGTGCCCACAAATTGCTCTTTTGAAAAGGAGTGTTCACCGAAGTGCAGCACTCATCGCGTCTGCTCTAAGTACGTGTGTGTGTATAAAGCGTGTGAGACGTTAGAGTACCTATAGTATGCTTATCAACAAGACCTTTGGCCTTCGTCGTCTTACGATGAGTAAGAGCGAAGATATGAGTGAAAATCAATTACGAACATCGATCGATCGCCATGGATCTCAAAAACTTAATATTATACGTATTGTACTCGGAATGTTCGTTTAATAAGTCGAATTAAAAGAGCACATTGAAATGGACCACAATTTTGGGCAAAAAATTACCCTCCCTATCGAGGCACATTTAAATCTCGGTAGCTTCGTTATCAAACACATTACCCAGAAGCCAATCTGCCGATGCTACCACAGAGAGTGACAGTTTGGTACAAATTTTGGAGTGGTGGCGTCATAGGACTATCTTTCTATGCGAATGAGGCTGGTATCAACATTTCGGCGATCGGTGAGGCCATGTTAACTATGACTTTTTACTATATATAATTATTATATTATTAACTTCTTTATTGATCAACTTATACATAATTACAATAAATATTTAACAAAAAAGGAAAAAAGACATGGCTATATTTTGCCGTCTGCCGATTGATTGATAAAAAAACATACATATTTGAAAAGTAAAAATAAATTATATAATTAAAAAGAATAATGAGATATATACATCATGAATTTCATTAACAGGTTTAAAGTAATACTAAAATAATTCAATGAAACTGTTGCAATACCTATAGGCATGAATACAATATTGTGATAATGACTTCTAACCGCACATACCATTTAAGAAATCTTTGGTTTCCTGAAGTGTGAGAAAGCTTTTGGAGAAATATAGTCTTCTAATTTCAAGTAAAATTGGACAACAAGTCACCGTTAAATCTTGTCTGTGTGGCATGCAATTGAGGTAAAGAGTTTCAGTCCTCATCTATATCTATACTAATATATAAAGTAAGACTTTTGTTTGTTTGTCGGTTGTATGTTTGTAGCCGATAAACCAACAAACAAACAAAAGTCATACCTTATAAATGTAGCCGAATTCTCCTGGGATGCACTGAATGTGCAGTAGGATATTCTGAAAGTAAAAGAAATAATTATTAATAGGAAAAAACATTGATTTTATATAATGTACTTACTCGAAAATTTTGTTTGGAAATTCAAAAAACTGAGAGCCGACATCAATTTTTTGAAACGTCTTTCTATTTTCATTTAATTTCATTTCCTTTTCATTCCTCCTTGTTATATTTAAGGCTGAACTCCTACTTAAGCTTTTGCACCAAGACAATGTTTACACGCGAATTCGTGGGCACGATTTTCTATACAAAAGAAAATTTTAACATCGATATTCAAAGAGAGCATGGATTTTAGTTTCTTATCTTTGTGCCTGTGTCGTAAGCTCATTGGTTTTCAAAGGGAAAATTGTATGTAATTGTAGACGCATCGCTTTTCAAATGAAAAACTGAAAATTTCAAAATGGGTTCTTGATGATGAAAAACTCTGCGAGAGAACTAAGAACTTCAACAGCTAATATCAAGCTTTTGCATAGAATTTAAAGTGCATTAGTGTGTTTGTTTGTCCGGTAGGGACTCTTAATCCGCTCAATCCTCAATGCATTTACTTAAATTTTCACTGTAGGTATAGGCTTAGTAAAAACAAATTTTTGGGACAAACTTACTGGAAAGTCACTAAATAAGGGGGACAATCGAAAGCTGTATTTAATTTGGATTTTTGTGAGAATTTATTGAATTTTTCAACGAAATTTGATTTTACTGTATGCTTAAATGAGACTAGAAACTAGAAAGTTAGTTTTAAAGCTTGGAAAAATTCAGATATGTAATTTTCTATTTTAATTAGTTCAAGCAAATCACATTGCATTTAAACAATACCTGTGTTAATAACAATTATTTTTGAGTTGCTCTGAAGCGTGGCGAGACGAAGTTTGCAGGATAGGCTAGTTTTAAATATATGTAGTACTGAGTTCATAGTTTGTCAAGCTGTTACTGAAATAATTATTTGGACCAAGACAGTGATTTAAATTCCTATATAGGCTTCTAGAGTCAGACAAACGCGCGCGATTTAGACAGCTTCATAAAAACTTTCATCTATCTGCGCAATGCACTTGTAAAATTTGTTTTGCGAGTCATTTATGTTTTTAAGAGTTAAATTGAGTACCATACCATGTTCCGTAGCCAAAAAATTCAATTCAATTCATTTATTTTCATAAAAAAAAGCCTTAAGATAACATCTTTTTCGTGGCCTAAAAATTTAATATAGAAATGTAATTATACATATTAATATTAAAATACATAGGTACTTAAAAAGAGATAAAAATCCAAATCCAACCACTCTTTGAATGGCGACAAATTGCGTCTAAACGCGTACGTAAGTAAATGCTTTTGAAGATTTGTGCTTGGGCGCTTCATTATTTTGATAATGAAATCCGCATTTGCTTTGAGATTCTTACAGTGGATTTGAGGTATTCCCGCTTCTACATGAATAGCATAGGTGGGGACTGAGGAAGGTAGTTTAAAAATACATTTAAAGAAAAAGCACTGTAATCGCTCAAATTCTTCCACTTTCTTATATCCAAAAACTTGATTTGCATAGCAGACAGGAGTTGATGGTAGCATTGAAGACTTTAAATTTAGATGACGTATCCACGTTTTTATTGCAATAGAATTTGGGCCACACAAGATTGATTGCAGTTTTTGCCTTACTGACTTTTTCTTCTACATGTTGTCGCAAATTAAGATTGTAAGATAGCAGGAAACCTAAATATTTAAATTCCTTAATAACCTCTATAGGTTGGCCTGCCAATTACCACTTTTCTCTCGGATGTCTTCTATCTGTTGTGTGCTGAAAAATCATGATTTTAGATTTTGAGGTGTTAATGTTTAACTCCGAAGTGTCACAATAACTCTTAAGCTTATTAATTTGAAGCTGTAATGTAAGGGGGTTGTCCGTTAAAATCACTAAATCATCTGCATAAAGGAGTGTTTTAATGTAAGTATCTCCTACTACAACACCGCCTGGCAAGTTTTCAGATACATCGTCAATGAAAAGGGCGAACAAAATAGGACTGAGGACGCAACCTTGTGGAACTCCAGTTTCAGTAATAAAAAAGTCTGACATATTACTACCATTCCAAACTGCAGCTGACGTGTTCGCAATTAGTTTTTTGTAAACATTGAGGAATTTCGTAGAAACGCCTATCAAGCTTAGCTTGTATATAAGTGAGTTTCTGTTGACAGTGTCGAAGGCAGCATTAAAATCCAACGAAGGCATAAAGCTTTTGTTTTCTTGTTATACATTTTCTAGCTATAGTCTCCAGCGACTTTTCACTATTGAAATTAAATGCATATACTTTACTTGCCCGTGCTAGGGTTCTTGTTGGATGGCGGGTCATACGCCCATGCTTCTACTATACCGGTATCCGTAAGAAAGGTTGACTAACATCCAAAAACTAAGAGGACTTACTTACTGCTTTTCTTGATATCGGTGGTACCTTCAACAATGGCAGTATATGTGAATATCACGCCTTCACAAATGTTTGAAACAGTGCTGATGTGATCTGGAAATGCTAAAATCGTAGTGGTATGCGTTTTGCCGCTTGCAAACTACACTCCTAATGATTCCCTCTTATCTTGATTTAATTGTTCTCCATCTAGATAAAAATACAAAAAAGTAAAAAAAACTAAACGAAGTAAATAGAATAAACAAGAAAAAAATATTTTAATAATCATATTACAAGCTCGCAATTCTACCGTAAACTGCACCAAACACATATTTTTAAAAACAAAGCGCACTAAATTACTTCCTAGTATGCGGCCCGCTAAATGCAAGATATAACTAATTATTTCCTTTTTTCATAGTGTTTTGGAGTATAGTAAACAAGATACAACAGCACTGAGTCGTGAGCATCCGTGGTTAGTTGAGGATACAGAGTTACCCTTCTGCCATATAAAACTAGTAAAGTCGCTCTTAACATCACAAATCTAGTCTAGCATGTAAAATAGGATAAATAAATCCACCTTGGCAACCATGAAAACTGTAAATTAGGATTTTGTTCGCTGATGCGGTGTAAATTGTTTGCACTGTTGCGCCCGCTTTACCACCACCACCGTGTTGTACGTTACAAGGAAATCCAAAATACGATTTGAAGCTCATTAAACATGCGCATTTCATTTAACCGCCAGATGTGCAGATAAACGAGCGATATACACAGTTCTTCGATGGGAGAGATGGGTAGTCGGATGGTTAGATCGAGATACACCTATATTTTAACTTGTTTAAATGCAACAACTTTATGCAGTTTTGAGCATGTTGCAAATAGCAGAGCAGAGTTTAAGTTGCATTAGCGCACTCTCCAGTCTCCACCATTGCGGAAAATTGAGTTCTTTTCTCTCTTCGTTTCTGTGTGTTTCTGTTTTGATATTATTTTGGTTCTTATTTTCCGAATGAAATCTTTGTTGAAGCAATTGCTTGAGTCTTATTCCTTTTAATTTGTATCGCTGGGTGGCAATTTAAATTTTGATTAAATCATTCACACCTCGTGAACATTTTCAAGCAGCTGAAGGCTGCCGTAACCCGTAAGGCAAATGACATTTATTGAGAGTTCTAGTTTTCGTTTCCTTTATCTGATTTTGAGATAAGAAGAGTATCTACATCGTTCACTGCTAGAATCAAAATTATGCACATATTTAGGCTACTTAAAATGTATGTAGAACATGTTTTTCACGTTTTGGAGCAACATTGTTGCAAAATTGCATGTCTTTAAGGATTACGCACGCGGTTTTGTATTCTTATGAATTCGCTAATTGGTTTTTACGCGTAAGGAATTTCAGAAGGACATTTTTGTATTTATTTGCTTTGAGAAAATACTTTGTTATCTAAAGCAGTCATCATTCTTTCTTTTGTATAGGCAAGTTATGTCATTTTTGTAATGTGTGCTTTTTGCGATAAGCTTATTAGGTATAGGAGTAGTGAAAAGAAAAAGTGAAAGATACTTAAACATTAAAGAAAATAAATCTTTAAGAAAATCTGAAAGCAAAACACACAAGCAAGAGAAATTTCGACTGTTTCGCTAAAAATTTTACATTCTGTAGAGTGATGAGTGTGGTACTGACTAACATCAATGCCATATTAGGTACCTACCCGGCTATACTTGTCCAATTGTCCATACCTGCATGCATGCACGCGTACATATGTACGTATGTAAGCTTAACTGACTTGTGTTTGTAGGTAAGGTAGGGGCACTAGTAGTCGGCCCCTTAACTTTATTTTTATGTTGAACTGGTTCCTAAAAATACGTTTTTTGATTGTTGTACGTGAACCATAGTTTTACTGATTCGTTGACATTTACAGATTAAGAAACAATACTGTTATTTGTTTAAATCGCTACCTTAAAAAAATTATTAACCAAAATTCTGATAAACGTCGAATTCTTGTATAGTCGGCCCCCTAGATTCCAGTTGTCGGCCACTAGAGTTGTCAGTAGTCGGCCCCCATTAGTAAATTAATTTTTTATAATTTTTATAATCTAATATATAAAATTCTTCTGTCACAGTTTTAGTGGTCATACTCCTCCGAAACGGCTTGACCTATGCGGATGAAATTTATATGTGTATATAATTTTTAATACTCCTAATTGTTAAGGATGGCCACTCACACTTTTTGTTTTTGCATTTCGTTTTTTTTAAATAATGTTTTATGGTGTTGCATTAAGACTGGGTTTCCTTTTTTCTTGAACTCCGAGTTCGTGTAAAAGCATGCACGAGTGTTAGTGAATATTTCCCTTTCTTTTTTTTTTATTTCCGTCTCACATAGCCACTTGAAATTTCTAGTTTTCTAGTTTTTTTTTTCTCACTCAGAATTCAGTTTCAGTGAGCGATATGTAAGAAATGAGTTTCGCTTACGAAGGTCCACAAAATAGGGATGAAAAAAAGAGGTATTTTCGCATGTATCTATTTACTATGTGGAATTATGGACTGTGGTGTGGACATGCACAAAAATGCAATGTAGATGCATATGTACGTATTATGTTATGTGCACTTAGAGTAGGAGTAGCATTCATGAATTGTTGTTTTTCTTTTTTCTACGCAAATTTTGTAATTTGGGATAGTGATGGTTTTGAGTTTTGCTGACATTTGTGTTCGAATTGTTTCTTTTTTGGGGTCCTGGCGAACGATTTTAATTTTTCTTTGATTTCATCTTTGTATTTATCTATAAAAAGACGAAGAAATACTTTTTGACAAGCTATGAACATTTAAAAAAGTTCAAGACGATATTTTGATCAAACATGATTTTATGATGATAGAAAAATCTAAAAAGTGATTGCCTAAATTCTGTCTTTCCTTGGGTATTTAGGCAAAAGTTACCCGATTGTCTTCAACTACTACGATTGTTCTTTAACCGATGTGGGTCACGGATGGGAGATTATTTGTTTTTTTTTTTTTAAATAGGCAAAAAATTACTCAAACTTAACATTTTTTTATTATTCCCAAATGCATTGGGGTTTATTTTCTTAAGGTTTCAAGGAATATAATATTGACATTGCCTTTTCAAAGTACTTCGCACATGAATGTAACGAACTACAGACACATAGCAGCACTGGCGACTGAGGCCATCGGCTGATGAATATAATATAATATAATAAAATTTATTTTTCTAAACCTACCTACACCTGCAAGTAATAATATTATGAAGAAAAATGATTCCAAGGAATCAAAAATTATTTTTTGTCATCTATGTAGTTATCTTACAAAACAAGATTAGGTCAAGATTAGACACAAGATTGATTTTTATAATTCTATAAAACAAAGAATTCGCAAGAATTCGATTTGAAATACAATAAAATAACCATAATTCAAATCATCGGCTTGTTCTTCTTCAAAAAAGAATATTACGATCCCACCAGCACAGCATAGAGAAACGATAGGAAAAAAATGTCACTGCTACAAAAACAAAAGCAAAACAAAAACAAAAAAGAAACAAAACCCTTTACATAATCCTAAAGATCGTTTCCTCATTGCGTAACAGGATTTTACTTCTCAAGCCCTTGCACATAGAGAATATTATTACCTTGCCCTTACTCATTTTCAAAAAATACGCGCATTCACATACATATTCGAAATGTATGCCTGCAAATATGACAAATGTAGGGAGGTATTCAAAACAACTTTTTCATCGAATACCTACAAAGTACATAGTAGTGATCACAATTGCCTATCTACATTTATATGTCTGCATATCATAAACATTCCAGAAGTATAAAAAAATTAATTTTCATTCTCAAACGAATTCTATGAGATCGTTTGGTTTTTGGTATGAACATTTTTTTCTCTATCCTATAAAAATAAAACGAAGGAGAAGAGAATGAAATATAAAACAACGCCACCTAGTTCAATTCGTTTTAACTGAGTACCTTAGTGTGTGTGAGCAAACGCGATTTTTCTTGTAAAAATCTAAAAAAATACCCATTTTCGAATATTAATATAAAATAAACGGAATATCGTAAAATTATTTTAATTTCTGATTTCTATATAAAAATATGAAAAAAAATTAAAAAAATATTTTTGAAAATATTGTTTGCTGCATTCTCCTCATAATTGATACACAAATATTGACTTTTTTAAATGCATTTTTAAATATGTTTTCATTTTTTTCTTTTTTTTCTAAAAACGTTACTGAGTCGCAGAGATGTTCAATTTTCATTAAAAAAATACTTTTGTTGTTGAGTCAAACTAAATGGGGCTGGAATCTTGTTCGCCGTAGAATATTCTAAGAAAAACATGCATTTTTTTACTTTGCACTTCAAAAAAATCTAGTAAAATATTTTATAAAAAAATTAAAAAATTATTGTGATATTATGTATATTTCGACAATATAAAAAAAATATTTTCAATTTTTTATCTTTTCTAATTTAGAAATTATTCCAAATAAATCAGGCCTACTTTTGCTAAATTTCACCAATTTTTCGTGATTTTGTTAGTTTTTTTTGACGAAACTGGACAAAATATTAAAAAAAAGGCCACGTTACTGAGTCGTGAGACATTTTAAGAATAGATAAAAAATATAAAAAGAATAAAAAATAAATTTTTAGGGCAACAAAACTTTTCCCCTGCAAACGTCTCCAAAAATTTCATAATTTTTCGTTACGCATGACCATTTTGGGATGAAATATGTTTTTAATATTTTTTTTAGCTAAATAATTTCTTAGCTTATTAAATGTATAATCTATACCCGTTGATTTCATTTAAATATTCGGAATATTTTGGGAGCTACACAGTTTTACGCAAAACACCAACGAAATTTTCAATGGGAAACCTAGCCTTAAGAAGTTCATTCAGTCCTTAATTTTCAACTTCCTACCACTTACCCCTACTTTTTAAGAGCCACTTCTTACTCAGTTTTCATGAAAATTACGTCGATTATTATTATTGTTTTTACATTGATCGCAGTAGTGATAGTGACATTAAAGCTTATTATTGTGAAAGGTAGGATAAATAAATAAAAGATAAATAAATATGTTCATACTATACTGTTTGTCATCATTAAAACAGCAAACAATGCCATATCACTGCCTTCATTCACATACTTGCAAATATATTTGATGCTCTTCACTGAACTACAAAACAATACATTAATATGAGCTTGGAATGTTTTGCTCAGTAGAGGTGAATAAGGCACCACCCAACGATTATCAATGCCAATATCGATGTTTTTGATACTTTTCGTAAATGATATCCGTCAACATTTGTGATCGTATCGTTAGTAAAATCTTTATGAAATCCTTTGGTACATTTTCCATCTACCATACACGGCGATAAATGATTGAAATTACCGCATGGGCCATGAATCGTATTAGTTGTAACCGACCTCTATGTTTTGATAGCATTTTATTTTTCAACCTTATGCAAATTCGTTAAGAACTCACTACTTTTGAACCAGTGGCACCAAATGCTTAGGGCCAGGTTACCGGGTAGTGGGGAATCGGGGTAGTCGGTAGCGGGTAGTGGGTAGCAATTACTGGTGTAGCGGGTAGCGTTTAGAAGTATTGGGTAACGGAAAGTGGGATAGTGGGTAACAGGGTATAACGGGATAGCGTGTAGAGGTTAGTGAGGTAGCGGGTAGTAGGAAGCGATTACTGGTTATATCGGTGTAAGTATTGGGTAGCGGGTAACAGGGTAACGGGTAAACGGGTAGACGGTAGTGGAAAAGCGGGTAGAGGGTAGCGAGTGGTATGGTAGCGGGCTAGAAAAGTCTAGGTCTTTTTTATATCGATTGAGGCAACACGAAGTCTGTGGGGTCAGCTAGTTAATAATATAATATAATAATAATTTTTTCCAATGTATTTTTAAGTGCATCTTCGGGGTATTTATGGAGTTTTCAGAACGCTTAAAATAATAATTTTTGAAACAATACTTTTAATTTGCCTACTCTACCTATTAAAGTTATTAAAGAAACAAATAATTTACTAATGAATTAATCATTTAAACACACTTATCATAAAAGGCTGACATAAGAATACGTGTCTTTTAAAGTCAGCGCCTTTGACTTTAAAGGCGGCCGACTACTGAAACTGTACAAAAAAGTTGGTTTCAGTAGTCGGCCGGGGGGAGGCCGACCTTTGAAGAATTGACAAAATTTTGTCTTCTAAGGTCGGCCCCCCTTGTAAGTTTTTATCAGACATGTTTTTTACTTTTTTTTAAAAACAAGCGACAAAAATAATCTATGTATGACATAAAAACAATCACGAAACCCACTTAACTTAAATATTTTCGAAGTTATAGCTTAGTTTGCAACACACTACCACTAATTTTTGTATTACTAAAAACGACACATCCGAATTTTACGAAAACTTGAAGCAAACTAGCATTTTTTAAGAGAAAACGTGCACTTGCATTGGCTTCGAAGTTTGCACACAGAAAAAAAACAGTTAGGCCTTTCAAAAAAAAAATTGGTTGCTGAGGTTTATCCTTAACCGTTACTATTATTCTCCTTTTTAAAACGAAGTGGCCGACTACTAGAGAGGGCCGACCTCACAAGACATCACCCTATTTCAAAAATTACCTAAACATGAAATTTCGATGACATGTCAAAAAATGTGGAAAATGGCATTTCCGACTCGTGTCGAACGGTATTTCTTCTACAATTGACCTAAAACTGCTTATATTAAAATTAGGGACCGAAACTTCTGGTTCAGAAATCTTAAATTAAGATCACTTCAATTTTGCTTTTAATTTTCAAAAATCCATCGAATTTAAGTTTTTTTTTTGTGTCGTTTAAATAAAGTGTGTTTTTTTTGGCAAAAATCTATCCGCAGTGCAGTAGGATTTACCAATAAAACTCATCCGCAGTTGTTAAATTCCTGTATTTAGAAGTTGGCCGCTGCTATAATTTTAAAGACGATTATCGAATTTTTCTAAATTCTATCCGCAGTATGATTCTACTTCTACTTTTATCGGCAGTATCGTGTAATATTTGTAATACATGTAGTCTACTACTGCGGATACGGATCGCTTTGCCAAAAAAACACACCTAGTTTGTTTTTTGTGAAAATATAGGATCATTCATTTTTCGGTTTCGAAAGTAGGTAAATCTAAATAAAACACATACAGCGGTACATTTTCAATCAAAATTTTATTTCATTATAAATTTTGGACTTGGCCATATTGAAAAACAATATCCTTCAAATGGCCGTCTCGGGAGTTTTCACAGCATGCGATTCTTTTGAGGTAATCTTTTAGCACTTTCGCACATATCGGGCGGTATCACGTCCAAAACCTGAGAAGTGTTGGTTTTTAATGGTTCAAGAGTTCGAGAATTATTCTTGTAAACACAGTCTAACGGCAACAAAACAAATGATCTTGGTTGCCAATTAGCTTCTCCAAAACGTGAAATTACGCGACCAGGAAAATTCTCATGGAATAAGCCTGTAATTGGTCGTGGTGTGTGGCTTGTTGCCCCATCTTGTTGGAACCACATATTGTCCGAGTCATGATCTTCAATCGCCGCCGGCCAAAAAAAAATCGGCTTTCCAAAAGAAAAATCGATGGCCATTGGCTTCTTAGAAGGAATACGGACCAATGAAACCTCTCGACCATGGATCACACCAAACAGTCACTTTTTCTGGATGCAATGATAAATACCTCTTCGATCACTTGTGGAGTAATCTGAGCCCCATATGCTCCACAGAGTGAAAATTGTGCCTGTCTTTTGGAAAGTCCTTTTTCCTTCCTAATTTAAGGTAGGAGACAGCGCTGCAGACCAAATTTGCTCCAAAAGAATGGCGAAGGCCAGGACGAAGTCTTCGGCTTTGAAACTGGATGGCATCAGCTAACTATCCGGATATATGGAAGAACTTGTTGAAGGAGGGCAGGTTGTCTTGCAGATGAGGGCAGAAACTTCAATGACCATCCAATGATGGTGATAGTTTCGAATAATGTTTTCTTAAAAAGTAGCTTTGATGTCTTGATAAATATAGAAAAGTTTTCCTCACATTTTAATATTTTGCGGTCAACATATCAACGCTTTGTTGCAGGTACATATATCTAAAATTTACCTACTGTAACTAAGCCATAAAGACAATATCTAGAATAATATAGGATACTATTGCATTTAGAGTAAACAGCTCATCCCCACCGTATAATAAGCCTGGTCCATGAGGCGCCTTCGTGTGCGCCACCAACGCAACGGGATCAGACCCGCCGCACCGCGGCCGCCATCAATTAAAAACAGCAAAAATTGATTGGTTTTGGTTTCTGGTAAATGGCTTAAGCCAGGACTCCCGAAATTTGTGTTAGGTTACTTACCTATTGGAGAATGCAATGTCCTCCAAACAAATTTTTATCTCAAATTGTTATTGAATATCAAAATCTATAAATCTATTCCTTGTTATTTGCTTCGAAAAATATCGTTTTCATCCAAATTAAAATCAATATTTAGGTACCTTTCTAGTATCTATTTACCCAAACGGCCATTGACACAAACAAGTTTCATGCCAAAAAAAGTAGGTAAACTCCAAACAAAAGCACTTAACATCAGCCCTCCTCCCATTATGTGTATATTTTTATCAAGCGAAAAGCAAGTACCGACCGACCTAACTACAGTCAATTCTGTTCCCAAACCAGATTATTGTGAGTATGTAGCAAAACAAGCCATAAAAAAAGCTCTTAGCGCTCCTTCTACTTCACTTTATTTTTCTCAGAATTGCAAAAAAGGCAAAAAAGTAAAAAAAAAAAAACAACAAAATGTTCTGGAAATCTTCCAATTCACTCTGGAAATTCTCTTTGTCTGACAATTTAGGTTTGTGTTAAACCGTGTAGAAAAAGAAACTTTTCAGTCATAAATTTGTTTTTTCATCTCGCAGATTTTTTTTCTTTTTGGCAATTCCCCTGAAAGATGATAACTCACCACATGTTTTTCAAAATAAATGCAAAGTATCTAATCAACATACCTATTTCTTGTGACCTCTCAGCTAACGACTCATGACCCGAGAATTTCTTTTGAAAAAGTCTCAACATTCTTCGATCTGGATCAGGAAAAGATTCAACTTCCCGCATCCTCTAATGCTCCACACAAATGGGCGGGAACCTTTCCCCAATGCAACAGAGCAATCACAAACTCACCACGATGTCATTACAGTCTTGACTTGAGTCGCAATGGGGGAATTTGGATGCTCTTTGGTTTGGAGAATGTATGTATTCAAGATGAAGAAAGAAATCCATATGCAACTGTATCAACAAAATAAAAATACGAAACTCGTCTAGACCGGATGTTGCGCATGTAGTGCTTCCAAACCACTTGCCTGTGTATTGGTTTCGCGAGAGCTCGCATCGGTATTATTACTTTCGCTCTCAAAGTTTGGGCATCAGAAGAATATGTATCTTTTTCTCAAAATAATAAGATGCTGGTTACGACCACGCCCCTAATGGTCCCAATGCTCGAACAAAACAGTTGCCAAAATGAAGACGTGAAAGAGTGAGAAACACAATCAAAACAACTTGTGCGTTGTGCGCAATGGCGGTCGCACATTACTGTTATTTTTTTTTATTGTATTTCCTTCTTTTTCCTTTTCTGTAAGAGAAGGAAAAGAATTTGCTAAATGAAGCAGAAAGTGGGGGAATGATGTTTGTTTTGTTTTTTTTTTTTCGTTTCGTATTCCTTAGCGGCTCATTGGGTTGTTCCAATGAGTGTTGGATGATGGTTGGAGTGGAATGTTTTGTGTGAGTGTGAGTGTGGGTTTGGGTTTGGGTAAACTGTGTGATTTTTTTTGTAGAATAAGTTTACTTCTGCTTCTGGGTTTCAATTGCCATACTTTTTTTTGTAAGTGTGAAAAACGGGAAAATAGAAACGATCATGCAGAAAATGGCTTCCATTTGGCCAGAGGGGGATTTTTGTTTGAGTCGGTTTGGATTTATTTTTGTTTTTATTTTAAACGATTTGAAATACAAGATACAACAGATGAAGCAGATCAAATTTTTAACAATGTACCGATGGTGGAAGAGATTATATCAATAAATTGGTTGGTATTCAGCACGTTTTTTCCTTTTTGGAAAGTTAGGTAAAGAATTACTTTGTATGGCACGTTGAATAGGGTCGATAGGACACCAGGTAGGTAGTTACAAATAATTTTGTTAACGAAAAAACATTTCCTAGGATAGGTATCTACAACAGAACTTTCATAGGAGGGCATTCACCTTTTAAAGCAACAGTTTACTAAATGTTTGTGAATAAGTAGGTGCTAAACCTTAAAAACTTGATCATTTACATAGGTATCCCCTGAGACAATTGTCTAAAATCGTAATATGTTGTAACGGGTGTTTTTTCGAGGTAGGTATAGAACTATAAGTTGGCATTACTTTTCAAGACGGCGACCGATTTAACAGCTGTCACGTGATTTATACTCAGTTTGGTTTGGCAATTCATCATGAATAGACTCACGCCTGAACAACGCTTGCAAATTCTGTAATTTTATTTCGAAAATAATGATTCTGTGCGGAATACGTATCGCGCTCTACGTCCATTTTGTCGTCGACAAAATCGTCCATCAGAGCAGTTAATTCGATTAACCATGGAACGTTTTCGCACCACGTTTAGTCTAATTGATAACTCGCATCCCCAGTGCGTACAGAAGAAGCTATTGCTACTGTAGAGCGTAGCACTGAGGAAGACCCGAATGAGTCCATCCGCCATCGATCGTCAATGGTGATCGCCTGATCGGTATAGAGCCATGATTAGAATACTACCTTTTTCATTCCTGAATTGAACAATCATGATGTCCAGGAGCTGTGGTTCCAACAAGACGGCACAACATGTCACACAGCTCGTGCCACAATCGATTTATTGAAAGACACGTTTGGTGACCGCCTAATTTCACGTTTTGGACATGTGAATTGGCCTCCAAGATCTTGTGATTTAACACCGCTAGACTATTTTCTGTGGGGTTATGTAAAGTCGTTGGTCTATGCGGATAAGCCACAAACGCTTGAACATTTGGAAGACGACATTCACCGTGTTATTGCCGAAATACAGCCACAAATGTTGGAAAAAGTCATCGAAAATTGGACGTCCAGATTGGACTACATCCGAGCTAGCCGTGGCAGTCATATGCCAGAAAGCATATTTAAAATGTAATGCCACAAGATTATCTTTCGAATAAATAAAAAATCATGTCAATCGAATATTCCATCGTTGTTTTATTGCAATTTAAAGTTCTATACCACTAAATAAACACCCTTTGGGTAGGTACGATCCACTTAGGCTTTAATTTCCATTAGCAAAACGTTATATTAAGTGTTCACCAAGTCCGCCGTCGTCGTCGTCATCGGCGTCTTGTTGGTCTACTCTCCTAGACCATGGGATTAAGAAATATGATTCAGAAATTCAGAACGACCTTAAACCATTACGCCGTAGTGGCAGCTTTTTTTCTCCTTGGCTCGGTTATCAGCTAAAATAAGGCAAATCTGCGAGTTTTCATTGAGTTTGTTGAGAGCCCATTCACACAAAATTCGACGGAAATTGAAGTCGCCTGGCTTAAATTTCTGCACAAATTGACCGTCGTAAGCTTTTAGGCCAAGATCCGCATACAAAATACTCCATGATATCAAGTACGACAAGACAAGCTGCTGAGAAGGAGGACAGATCGATTCATCACGCGGTCTTTGCGAATTTTTTTTAGCGAATTCACCACATGCACTCATAAATGTATGGAGAGTGTTGGAACTTGGAAGTCACATAGCGAAAAATGTGTTCAGATGGATATAATTCCTAAATTTGAATATTTCACGTGCATCATTCAAATTTTCCGGAAGCATCTTAATACGATAAAAAGAGCATTTGGAAAATTGAATATCTTCTACACAACGTAAAAATTGCATCAGAAATGAGGTAGTCCACCTTTTCCTCATCTCTTATAATGTATTTCCATTTTCAAACGTGCAATCAAATGCATTTTGTTTAGCAATTACTTTCAACTAACGCTATTCCCATTTCGCATGTTTCATTATTTTCCACCGCTGCCGCCGCGCCATGAAGTCCAACGGCTCTGCGCATTTGCCACAAAAACCGCAAACCCTAATTCCTAACATTTATACAATCAGCCATCAAATATGCACAAATTCATGCGTTTTCCATTCGAATTACAATACGATTACCAACGGCGACCAGTCGATATGGAAAATGCAATTTGAAATGCATTCCCCATTGAATGCGCATAAGAGCTAGAATATTGAATTAATAAATAATAGATATCTACACACAACGCATAGAGATACAATGTCCATTATAATTTAATTTTTATTACTTAGCGCGCATGTATGTCGCTAGGTTGTTGTTGTTTGAACCAGAAAGGAAATAATACCATTTTAACATTTTTCCATACTACCCACACAATCGTCATGTTAGTGCACAAAATAAGCATGCTAGACCTATCTGTACGCCTCTGGCTGGACAAAGCGACCACTGAGTATGTAGGTCCATGTGTCTGTTTGACTTAGGGACTTACTGCTTTTCGTTTGATGATTAAATTGAATATTGCAACTTGAACTGGGACTGGCACCCCATCATAGGGAAAAAAAACCTAGATAGATAGGTAAGGTACTCTATTTCACGGATTGATAATTCTTCAAGTGAAAGTCTGGACATCAAAGGTATGGCTAGACGCAGAAGGAGTCCTATAATGCAAGAAATATATTATTTTATATTTTAAGAAGTCATATTATTATGGCTACAGGCTATAGCTACATGGGGCATCGAGTCGAGAAGGCTTTAAACGTATCATTGCGATTTTGATGGACAACTTAAATCATGTGGCATATGCAAATGCATTTAGTACAAAGGTATAAGTACTTAATGCAGCAACCGCATTTTTTCTGTCTTATTCAGTGGGTTTTTTTTTGCATGTGCACATGAACATAAAAATAAAGTTTGCTGTATTCAGGAAGATGAAATAGATGCAAACGGTTGAATTATTTTTAACTGAGAAATAAGTTAATCATAAAAATGGGCTTATGGTTGTGGGTATTGGGCTATTACTTACCTACATCAGGATGTAAGTAAACATATATTGTTTGGGTATTTTGAGAAAAAAAGGAATTAATCAGATCAAAATGTAATACAAACTTAAATTAATTTTTGTAGTTTCTTAAGACATTTTCTTAAGAAAATCTCAGAGAAGTTGAGAAACGCAAGCTGATGACGATAGATGCTCTTTTGCATTATTGGCACTCTAAGTCCATCACTTGTCAAAATGCAAAAATATTTGGAATACTAGCATAGGTAAATATCTTGTCAAAATTTTAATACCAATCGGTTTTATGTCAACTAATAAAATTACATTATGAAGAAATGTTAGTTTCAGTTAAGACCAAGTACTGGGTTCAGGGTAAGAACCTCATTTAATGAGTTTCGGATTCGGAGTATATTTGAAAATTAGTAGAGCAAACTGAAGAAACAATATTATGTATAAGAAAACTGATTTGGTGCGCCCCTGCAATGTATATTGAATCTTTTTTAGTTTCGCTGAAAATTAACCTTTTTTTGGATAAGTAGTTAAATTTTTTAGACTTGGAGGCGATATTTTTGAAAATTATACTAGCCGTGTGTTATTGGGAATTTTATGGAATTACATGTCAAACAACAACAACCGAAAACTAATTTAAAATATGTTAGGAATTTAAGTTAGTAATTTACACCTAGGATAAGGTTTCGGCAATTCGACACTTGAGTTTTTCGTTGTGTTTTTTGTATAGATTTTGATTAGGTCAAAACCTTTTGGAGACGCCATCTTGAGACCTATCTTAAAGCAATTTTTTTTTAGATACATGAGTTTCTATGGTGAAAAACTGCTTTCTTCTAAGTCTCAAGATGGCGTTTGAAAGGTTTCAATATTTGACTGACTATAGCGTTTTATATATTATAAAACACAGCTATTATAGAATTGGTCAAAAAATATTAAAATTGAAGATTTTGTCTGAAAACGCACTTGCACATTCTTTATCTCTGACTGGGGCCATTGGCTTTAAAATTTAAGATTATAGAGGTTTGAGCAAATTGGCGTGGGCTGTTTTTTTTGCTTTTATTTTCAAGATAAGAACTAAGGGTAGCCCCCATACAAATTTGTCAAAATATTTGTATAATATTAATCTGGGACTTAGAAAAGACAAGAAGCTGAGAATCTAAAAGGTTACAGGAGACTTTAAAATTTGGAACTTTTTTGGAAATTTTTATTGAGCAGCCATTTTGGTATTATTCGAGGAGACAAAGAAGACTTGGAAAAATTTTGAAAATTCTGGGAGTTAAGTAATATAATCAAGGATTTGGTAACTATAAAAAAGGTTGTATTTATCTAAAATCATTTTTGTTTAAACAAATTTATTGAGTTTATCTGTGATCGCATTTCCATTTTTCGTGATTCTTAAATAAGACCTTAACGGTCCATCTTGATCGAGTTGATTAATTTTCGAAAATTGTATTTCGATTTTGTTTCCACTTAGATTGAAAAGATCCGTGGTTTTTCTCCTACTTTGTAAGGTTTCCCCGGCCTTAATAATAAAAGAATCAAATATCAAAAATATCCGCCATCTTTCTTTTATTTTTAACTCGTGTTGGCTTATTTCTTTCTTCAAATTCAATCGTTGTTCTCAATTTGGAAAGGTTTACAATTTCCTTTATTTTTTTTTTTTGGTTTTCAGAAAAAAAATTGCTGGCGCCCTTATTAGCCACAGCGTGGCAACACCATCAAAATTTTATATCAAATTGATATAAAATCATATTCGTCCAAATTAAACTTTCGATTAATCGATTTCTCGATTAATCAATTATCGAACTCACCCCTCGCTGAGCTCGTCGTGGTGGCAGCACTTTAATTGCTGCCTGTTGCACTTATTGTGAACGAACCTATTTCAAGTTTCATCTGTCAATTCATCACTCGTGCATCAAAGTTTACTTTTTTTTTCTTCGGTGGAAATTTCCATATTTCATTGGTTTCGCGTTTTATTAATTATTCGTTCTTGAAATAGTTTAATTCGGTTTTCGTTTCGGCAATAAAAAGTGCAACAAATTGTTAATATTTTTTCGGAACACTGATATTTTTAATGTAAACAAAATATTTTTTTACTCCTCCAAAACTGTATTTCTCATAGAAAAAATTTTTTCTTATAAGATTTTTTCGAAAAATAATAATAATTTTCTGTATTCAAAAAATTTTAATTTTTAAATATTTTTAAACTTTTTTTTTAAATTCTGTGTCTCGTAAACGGATCAATAATAAAAATCTACATTTAGTTATAATACATTAATTACGATGTTCTTGAATACTGCATATCTACCCGGGGTAATTTTAGGACATTTTTGAAACATTTTTTGAATACAAAATTAATTTAAAATAAACCGCTCCAAGCAATTTTTTTTAATTAAAAAAATCTACATTTTTTTAAAGAAATTTTATGACATCAATTCTTTTTAGATTCTTAAAGTAGATATTTCAATCTTTTTATGAATTTTAATATTTGCAGGTGGCCATGGTTCAGAGGATAGAGTAGTGGATTGCTTAGCCGAACGCTACGGGTTCAAACCCCAGCTTCAGCAGCATTCTTTTTCTACAAAAATCGCCAGCTTATCTGAGGCCACCTGTGCGATAACATGAGACAATACAAATCTAAGTCTCCTCCTCTGAGCCACGTAGGTTTCTGTTATGTGTGCTTTCTTTCTATGTGTCTATCTATCTCTCTCTGTTGTATTAATGTATTGTTCTGTCCCAGCCGATGGTCTCAGTCACCAGTGCTGCTATGTGTCTGTAGTTCGTTACATTTATGTGCGAAGTACTGTGAAATGTAATGTAATGTAATGTAATGAATTTTAATAACGTGTTGTTATTTCTTAATGTTTCTCGTGAGTTAAGTTTTGGAACACAGGAGCTAGTCGTGCACATTATTTATTAATTTTTTGTTCGTCACAGAAATTGCAAAACACCAGAAATTATTACCTAAAGTCAAAAGTCAAAAGTCAAATGTTTCAGTGATGCTGTTTTGACATCAAGAGGTAAGGGCAACCTATTTTTATAAAAACAATCAAGAAGCTTCCGGATAAAATATTAGTAAATATCAAAAACCCCTTTGAATAAAAATATAGTCAAAAGAATTAAAACAAACAAATATTTTAACACAATCTGTGCTTAAAAACAATTTTTCTTTAACAATTTTCAATTTATTAATTTTTTTTTTAAATTATTGAAGCAGCATTTTGTAAGTCAATTGTTAAGGTATAGAAACAAATTTTTAAAACTTAACGAACCTGCAATATTTTAGAAAATATTAAAATAAGTAGTGTATTTGAATTTCTTAATCAAATCGTGACACTTTTTCGAGATCCTCAATTTAAAAAAAAAGTTGGTAAAGCTAAGTATACATGCACGATTGGAAGATCTTCCAATATTGGCCGAAATGCCAATGTCTTCCAACAGCAACCAATGAGCTTTCAATTGACAATTTTCTATCAAATGAAAATTTTCTGTTTATACGGTTTATGGACAATTTTATCTAAAAATCAATCAATTTTTTGGAAGAAAATTGACTATAAATTTTTTGTCATCCAATTAAAAATTGCCTGTTTAAACGATTGGAAGACTTAAGAGAACAAAAAATTGGTAGACTTATTGGAAGAAAATTCTTGACAAATTATAGAAAATTTTAAACACAATTTGAAGGAGAATTGAAATCATACTTTTTCGAAAAAGGTGATTAAGAGTGGCAAATAATATTTAAAAAAATATTTAAATAAACAATGAAGATAAAATTTCTAAGTCCAGACCTAACATAATTTCTTTGGAACTGCATTTAACTCGGATGCAACATACTCCATCAAATCTACCGATATTTCTCTTATGTCTTGTTATTCCTCCAATGAAGATTAAGGTGTTCAAAATGCAGCACTTCTGGGTCGTTTTATCCCTGATGTGTCTTGTCCACCAAGCTCTTTAAGAAAAGACAGATTTGACACGACTAAAATAAAACAAAAATAGAGAGCCCAACCAACAAACTTAACAGTTCGAAAGAAGATGTTGATACGGTCGACTGCAGAACTAAGAACTTTTTTCTAAGAACACCATAGGCCTGAAAACCTTCCAAGAGGTCAAGACATTGTCGATTGTTCCCTGGCCCATTTGGCCTTACATTCGTTGACGGCTATCCCAATAACGATGACGTACCCACCCAACGTCAAACCAAACTCTGCACAACCTGCATCTAAAAACATCACCCGGTCTCGATCTCCCAAAAAAGCTGTATAATAACCTCAAGCGTCCAATCTTTCTGAACTTCTTTCCTATTTTGAGCAACTCCTTACCGAGTTCATTCATTCTCGTTGTTTAAAAAAAAAAATTCATACTTTTTTCAATTCTTCTGAACTACAACTGAAAAATTGTCTGCCAATGAAAATTGGACGATATCGTTCGCAAGCACTTCATCCAACAACCAATTTGTCGACAATCGTCGAATGGTTTGAAAATAAGAAAAATTGTGTGTTTAGACGGGTTCACACGATTGGAAGAAGTCGGCCAATTTTTTAAAATTGGCTGCCAATTTTTTTCTGTCACTTTTGAGGAAAAATTGGGTGTTTACATGATTGATAGAAAATTGGAGGAAATTTGTGTCGGAAAATTGACCAATATTGGAAGATCTTCCAATCGTGTATACCGGTATACGTAGCTTAAGCATTTTTTTAAGAATCCTTAAAAGTATCTAAATTTCTGTATTACCTATACTAGAGCGTGTGTGTTGTTTTTTTTTTTTCATTTTGACATTTTGAGAGTTTTTTTTATAAAAAAAAAACGGGGTCTTGCCTTGGCTTCCGAGGAGGTATACCTCTGTCTATCATAAAAATGAATTCAAACAATTTCTAACGACATCTAACCTCTTACTGACCCAGTGGTACAAATACGAATAAAGACACTATATACATATACAGACAGACGGATGGATCGCAGTTTATGTCACAAGTAAAAAATCTTAAACAAGTATTAAAGAGTATTTTTATCCAATGTTGAGAATATTTTATTTTTTAAATTCCTTTTTCCTTTTTGAAAACAATGTTGACACGTTTCGAAATTGGAATCTAATTTTTCACTTTAATCAATTTGTATTTTCGAATCTAAGTTCGAAAATTTATAAGGTGGAGAGTGGAGACCTAATATTCGTAAACTAAGTAGAAATGGTATTAGCAAATATAAATTGAAAAAAATATTCTTCAAAAAGAAGTAATAATATTTTTGCTAAAAATACTCATACGTGTAACAAAAACAAAAAAAAAAAAATCCTTAAAAACGGTTATTATCTTCTCATCACTAACCATTTGTCATAAAGACATTTGTCTTTTGCCAAAATACAAAATTAACACGACAACAAAACATTAAGAAAGAAAAATTAATTCATATTTAAGTTGAAAAACAGAAAAATGTACAGTTAGTATAATATAAACAATGAAAAAACGTTCGCTTAAGCAATTAACTGCCATCTCAACCATGACATTTGAATTGCATAATTGATTGCACTCTACTTAGTTGTTTTTCTTTCCTCATTCGCTTTAGGTTTTTTTTTTTTTAACAAGGAAAACATGCCTGAAAAAAGGAAGGTGTAAATGAAAGTGGCACACACAAAAAGAAAAACCGTTTATTATTATTATCTTTCGCTCCTGCGGCTGTGAAAAAGAAAAAGAAATATAATACAAACGTAGCTATACATAATTTGTTCCTGTCCAGCACTGTCCAACTTAATAAAAGGTAAACAATTAAAATTTAAATTCATTTTGTGCCGCCTCACATTTCCTCTTGTGTCTCGTTTGTATCTGTAGTTTTTTGTGTAAGCAAACGATATGGAAGTCGTTCGTATATTGGAGGGCTCAGAGTTTTGTTGGTATTTAAAAAGGCAAGTGAAAATTGCTCCTAAAAAATAGCCACATCAGTTAAAAGAGATACAAATCTATCTGACCTGACAGCAAAAAGGCCAAACACAACAATGCGACAGCAACGGCTACGGCTACGGCAAAACAAACCAAACGCGCTGAAGTGTGATAAAATGTCATGCGGTTGTGTTGTTTTTATGTAACTTTACGAAAATACCAACCAACAAAATGTTGTTTTTATTCGAGAATTAATGAAGAGCTTCTTTAATTTCTGGCTATAACAAGCAAAAAGCAAGAAATTAAATTCATATTAGATTCGAATTGCCTTCGGTCGGCTCGGAAATCGCGTCGCATCTAGTGACAATGTCTCGAGAAAAAAGATGTATGTATCTTTAATGCCAGTTTAACACCTTAACATTGAGAAAAAATCATTAAAAGTCTTATTTTTTTTAAGATCTTCAACAGCAAAGTCAAATCACTCAAGCAAAGGAGATACTTTATAAGATAAACTTTGAATATATGCGCACGCAGATATTTTCGATTTTGTTTTCGAATGGGAATATCTTGATTCTAGATAAGGAACCCACGCTAAACTTTTATCTATGTCATCAATTTGGTTTAAAAGTCCCGCCAAAATGGAATAAAATTTCAATTTAGAATGAAAAAAAAACCTGCCTCAATCGTAAACGACACAAGACGACGACGATGAAGTTGACGATTCGGCTACAAAATATACAAAGACGCGTCAACCACACCTCTCTCACAGTCCAAAAGAGAATTTAAAAGGTTATGTTGAGATAATTACCTTTTATCCAAGTTTTTTTTTTGTTGATTTTTTGTTCGAAATTGAGTGTGAGCCATCCTTCCGTTTTTTATGTGCCTGGTGCCCCATTCGGTTGGGTTTTATTTTTATTTAGTAATTAATTAAGCTATTAAGGCTTCTAATTTATTACGGCACACAGAATTGGTCATCTTCTCGATTCGATTCAAATCGAAGTGTTTATTGTTGAGTGAAAAAATAAAAAAAAAATAACTAACCAACATCAACAAGACATTCGTTTATGATCAAAGTTAAGTGGTATCGTCGTCGTCGACTATTAAGCAAAGTGTTAAAACAGATTTTTATTAGGGTATCAATTAGGCAATCGGTATACGTGTGTTTGTCGTTTGGTGTTAAATTGAATTCAAATTGGACCGAAATAAGACAATTGTGACCAATTCACATTCTTGACAAATTCCATTCAAGTTCTGTTTGAATTCTTCAGTCCTGGGAAGTGTTCATGGCTTAGCCTACTTTTTGTTTATCCTTGAAGAGCTAGCGGCCTCTGAAGATAAAAAAATACACCAGGCTGTTGTTTGTAATCGTTTAAGATACGAGTTACATGTAAAACATTCTTGCTGATCGCATGTTATTTTCATGTCAAAATTGTTTCATGTCATGTGCGGAGCTGGCGATCTTCCATGCGGAACTAAGTATCTGCTGAAGTTGCATTTTTTTTTTTGCGAAAAAAAAACATTTTGTGGAACGTTTAATAAAAATGATAAGAAAAAATTATTTCCCATAATAATCAGTAATTTTCTTAAATTATGTAAAATTTGAAACAGTTTTTGAGTGAGCTCGTTATTCTAATTAATCTTTTAATAATTGGAGTTAAAATATATAACTTAACTTGTTTCAAAGTGGATAAATCCATTATAAATGAACATTAAAATTTGCAACTTTGTAATGAAGAATTGTTCGCCGGGAGTGTGATAACCTGATAACTAGGGCAACCAAAAATATGCTCTATAAAAACCATTTATAGCGCTTTAAATATGCTCTAAAAAGCCAATTATATGCTCTAAAAATATGCTCTAAAAAATTTTGAAATGGCAGAAAATCATAGATTTCGTGTTTTTTCTTATAGTTTATTGACTTGTCAAGAAAAAAAACAGAGGTCAAAATATCTTTAGAGAGACAAATAAAAGAAAAAAAAATATAAAAAGCTAAATAAATACCAAATATCAAAAATCAATATCAATATCAAAATTTTTGTTGCAATAAAGGAAAACAGTTTTCCTTTAAATTTTTTCTCTGAAAATTTTTTTGTAAGTGCATATCATCCGCCAGTTATACGTGCAAACTTTAATGCCATTATTTCAGATGCAGTTTTTTTCTACGAATAAATTCTGCCATAATAAACAATTTGAGCCCTCTAATTTTTCCAAAATATCGATAATTTTATTGTTTTATTTTTTCGATATTGGAGTCCATGGTATTAATTTTAACTTGGGCATTGATCAATAATTTTATGTTAGCTGAAGGCCGCTTTTTTCCATTTCAATAAAAATGTATAATTGGATGATAGAAATATCAAGTCACAATTAATGCCACTTCATTAAAACAATTTTTTAACAACTCGTATTGCAGCTGATTCCTCTTCATGTAGTGTTTCGAAAAGGCTTTCCTTTTTTTTTTTAAACATTTCTACACAGTAAACTGCTTCCCTCCAAGATACCCAATTAGTCGTAATCGTTTGCGAAGGAAGTGGTGTTTCCGCTGCAATATCCTTGAATACCCTTATTCTTGACGGATCTTTTAAACACTTTTTTCACGTTTGCGATGAAAATATCAACTTCTGGAAATTGACCTCGAAGTGTTTCACAAGTTCTCTGGAGCCTGTGGGCCTCACAAGTGACATGCGTTACTTTTGGAAAAAAATACTTGAATAGCATTGCGAATTTTTTGAAAAAAAGTTTTAAAAAAAATATTTACTCTTACATTTGCAACAAAAATTACAAAAATAATGATGAAATATGCCAAAATATGCTTTTTAAAGCAAAATATGCAAAAATATGCATTTATAACAAAATATGCTAAAATATGCTCTAACGAATAGGGCCCAAAATGTTTATTTTTTCATGAAACGTATTTCTATCTCGTCAATTGTCAAATTCGACGTTCCAAAAAAAACATGCTCGAGCATATTTTTGGTTGCCCTACTGATAACTATTACTTGCAAAAATGATAAGAAAAAAATAATTTAAGTTACTTACTAACTCAATTTGACGTACGCGTCAGACCAAGGGGTTAACACACTTACAGCTAGCTGCATTGCACGCCAAAGTTTTTAAGGTCATCTTTCACTAGTTTGATTCCCTGCCTTCCGCAGATCTGCCGTTTTTGCACAGTCAGGTTGCATGCCTAGTATTTGTCAAATCATAGGTTCCGTTGCGTTCATTGGAAAGCGGCATTCCCGATGGCGCTAAGGGACTTATAAAAAAGATTATATGAGACACTACGGTTCTGGCGATTATTTATCCGTTTGACGTCAAATTTATCTCCAAGCATTTCCTTATGCTCATCTCGATCATGATAGTCGCTTGGTAACTTGGCTACAACGAGGTAATGATCACCTTGAAATGTGACGACATCTTGCATGTTTGAGAAGTACCGTGCGTCGATTTCAATATGGTTGATCTGGATCGGGATATTTTCATATCACCTTGTGGATTACGATATGTGCTTTTTACCATGATAATTCGCTCTTCAACGAACTCAATAGGGAACTTGCTCAACACTCCTCATCAACTTGCTGCAAAATGCATGTCTGAAACAAAACAAGCTTACCTACTAGCGTGCGTCCTCAAATCGTTAAACGATTTGGCATCCACAGTATTTGCAGCAAAGGCTCCGTCTTTTTGTCGTCTTTAATTTTTGGGCTGGGAGGACGGGTTGAATCTTCCTTTAAATCGAACCCATCACTTCGCTGATTGGACTGCATTGCATGTAAGTCAACAAAAAGTAAGTCTTTTCCAGTATTTGTCTTGGAAATTGTACAACTCATACTCTTGTCAATTTTGTCTATCTATTCCTATAGCGCGATAGCAGACTCAATACTATTAGATATCAATATTAGCACCCCTGCAACAATTTGTGATCTTCCAGTTTACCTTAAATATCTTTGACGTAAAATGCAACGAGCATTAGACTTGGAAAAGCCATATTTTACTCCCATAGGGGCCATAGGTGATCATGATGACCCACTTGATAGCTGTTCTCCTTCAAGACTGAAGTTTCAATATTTTTGCATAAACCTTGACCAGCAACGCAACAAAGCAAAATTCCTCATTAATGGTTTTTCTTGACTTATTTCTTTCAGGTGCCAAAGATGAAGATGGAAATAGTATAAAAAGTGGAATGGGTTTTGGTGGATCATCTAGCTTAAGTAAAAAGCAACGCAAAGCTCGAACCGCCTTTACCGATCATCAACTGCAGACATTAGAGAAATCCTTCGAAAGACAAAAATATTTAAGTGTTCAAGATCGAATGGAATTAGCCAATAAATTAGGACTAAGCGATACACAAGTGAAAACTTGGTACCAAAATCGAAGGTGAGTTATTCAAAAAAAAAAAAAAAAAATTAAAAAAAAAACAAATGGCTATAAAAATGCCCAGTTGAGTAATCATTATAAAAATTGAGACACAATAAACGTAATCATCAAGCTGGGTCATAAAACCAATCAAAAGAAGAAAACAACAACAAAATACCTTTGAATTGCCAATCTCTCCTCAATTCGTTTAAAATGTTTAATGGTTTCCACTTTGTTCTGATTACGTTAAGGTTAAGAACTCGATTCTGGTGTAGGAGTCTCAGCAGTCTTCATAAGTAGGTATATGGAAGAAGGCGAGATTAATTTAATTGTATTTTGAGATTGAATGATGTACGGTTGTGGCTTGTTTTCTTTTGAATTCGTGCTAAGCAGTCAGACTTAAAGTTGACGATAGGTCTTCAATGGTCAATCATCATTAAAGTGCAACTTGAGAATGCTTTGATGTTGGGCGTTTGATAGGTGAAGAGAAAAAATGTTTTTTTTTCTTTAATGACAAAATGAATTTCCTGAAGACCTGTCTTTTTACAAACACATATTGAAATTAGCATACCTACCAACTTTTTGTCATCCAGTGGTTTTTCAATATTTAAACGGTCTCTTGAATGTGGGGCTACATATCGTTAGTGACCGCCTATGTTTTCAAAAAATTATTTCGCTGGCGTATAAGGAAATCTAATGACATCTTACAACTCTAGACCATCCGACCACCCAGAAAAACCCCCCGACATAATTAAAGGCCGTTCAAAACTTTCCGGGTAACCATCTCTAATATGCAAACTTGATTATCATAATTGTTTAAACATATTTCTTGCCTTCGAGCCTTACTTCCTGATAAAAAAAAATATTAGAAAATATAAAATATTTAAAAAGTAGATACCACTTCACCTAGTAGTAGTTTTATGAGCTTCTAAATAAAGTTAATTATAACGAACATTAAGACACTGCCGAAAGGCTTTTTTCCTAAATTAGAGAAATACCAATCAATAAAGGTACAAATTATAGTTCTAAAATGTTCGTTCGACAAAAAACTAAAACCCCAAAAGGAATGAAAAAAAAATATATATTCAATTCAGTAGCTTAAACGCCTCTAGCCATCACGTTATACGCATTTTGAATTCAACTTAACAGAGTAGAAATGAACAAAAAAAAAAAACAACAAAAATAGCTTAACGAATATACGATAATAAAATCAATAGCTCATTCAAAATATAATGATTGCTTATAATTTATTTATATTTTACTTTTTTTTTCGTACCTAAATGAAAAGAGCGATTTTATTCATAAAGAATCTTGTGATTGCTACTGCGCATACCACTTAGCGCTTAAACTCGATTTTTGACGGCCGGCGAAGACGATGGCTATAAATGACGATGGCGGGTGAAAAATGATCGTTTATTGATGAAGGTATGAACTCTATTATGTGTGTTCGTCGTTCCTCACAGAAAAAAAAAATAACAAGAAACGAAAAGAAGAAGCACTTTTCCATTGTCAAACCTTGGAGCCCATCAGACAAGGTCCAAAGACGAAAGACGATGAATCATTTAATGACCGAAGAAGACGACAAACGATCCACACCCGTTCATACATCGTTCAATCGATCGTACCTATATGAAATTCTCAAAAGATACTTTTTCTTTTGTCGATGCTGATTCATTTGCCACATTCATCGTAAAATGTAATTATATCGATCAGCGTGGCAAAAAATTCCACAATAACAGCCCATTAGAGATCGAAATGCGTATGTGGTGATGAAATAGTTGAACAAAACTACTTCAAGATCTCATTAGAAAGGTGGTTAAAAAGTTTCAATTGAATGAATTAAGAGCATTTAAGCATAAGAACCAATAAATAAACAATCTTCGATCTTTTTTTTCTTAATCGATTATGTCGCAATCAGAATGAGGGGTCACCGTCACTTAATTGTGCTCTGGGATTTGTTTAGAAAAAAAAAAAAAAAAAAACAGATGTAAAGTGGATTGCATTACGCAATCTAGCAACTTTGATCTTGGATTTCGGTAACCAACTTGTTGGTTTGAGTTATTCTTGACCAAAACATCGAGATACAAGAACAAATTTGACTATCATGAGCTGGTTTGTGGTTTGTCGCGATAAAATCCAATAGTGGCATCAACAAAACTGACTTCCCCAATTAAATTAACTTATCTGTCCAAGTATCATTAGAATTTCAATTGCTGTTTTTCTTAGGTTAGGTTAGGTTAAGCGGGCTGATAGTTGGTGTTGTTACCATCACACTTAAATCAATGTAGATACATTGTGGTACCCCGAAGTGTTATAACTTCCTGAAAAATAAATAACCTATGAATCATGTGGTTCGTTTAACCATTTAGAGATCTTGACAAAGTTTAGTAAGCTTTTGACTGGCAGTTCTGATAGTTTCTCTAGTTCATTGAAGAAAAAGTTGCCTAGAGTTTTCTTTCTAGTAAGACAGAGTGAAGGACAGTGGCAGAGAAAATGAGCAGTGTCTTCATGCTCGTTCTCATCACGACAGCCTCTACAAAGGTCATCAGTACTAAGCCCCATCGTCTTCTTATGGTAGCCAAGTAAGTTGTGTCCTGTAATAATACCGATAAGGGATCTTAGGGAAGGTTTATTAAGAGTTAAAATCCAGTCGGATCTTTTCTTATCGTATATCTAGGCTTCCTGGTGTTAACACAGGTTTCTAGGAGATTCCATCTGTTTTTGGATTTTTGGAAGATGATTTTACTGACATTATGTTTCAGTTCACATAACGGGATTCGTACATAGGTATATGATGGTCTATGAGAGAGGGGTCCAGTGTAGAGCCTTCCCTTGCAAGTTCATCCGCTTTTTCTTTACCTGGCACATCACTGTGGCCAGGAACCCGGCAGAGTCTTACGTTATGCTGTGTACCAAGAACCTTTAGCTCTTCGCGACAGCAAGAAACAAGCTCTGACTTGATTTGGGCGGCAGAGATAGCTTTTATTGCTGCTTGGCTATCAATGAAAAAAGTGATGTCCGCGAGTGATATCGCCATCATGGATATTATGTTGAGCAGCGTTTTTCACTGCCAAGATCTTGGCTTGGAAGACGCTGCTATGGTCGGGGAGCCTGAAGGAATTGGCAAGGTTGAGGCCTTCCAAGTAGAAACATGCACCTACTCCAGTATTAATTTTAAAACTGTTTTTCTTGGTGCACTTCCAGAAATATATTTGGATATAAAAAACTGATATTTTTCTCCAAAGTGGGTTAGCGAATTTTAGATTTTAGATTTGTGTGTCTTTTCTAAGTTCCCATCTCAGTTTTTCAAATAAAAAAAAAACAATCATTGCACCGGCCTGGGCAAATTTCTTTTGTATACTATTTGAAGGTGACAAAATAGTTGACAAAATGAAATTCAAATGATACCATTTTTATTAACTTCCGTTGCCTTATAGTATTTTATACCTGCCTTAAAGAGGAAGATGTAATCAAGATGTTGGCCGCCTTTGTCAAAAATGCACCCCCAGTGCTAGTGGCATTCTCCACCAAGCTGTTTTCATGACCAATTCACTAACCATCACCACCCATCTTTAACGCTTCGTGTGTCAACATTCCAGTGCTTTCTGCAACATTGGAAGTCCATTGGTAGTTGTTGAAATCGCTATTCCACTTCCATGCAGCCATAGCCGTATTAAGGGGGAGGGTTACGGGGTTTAACCCTCCCCGAAATAATTTTTTAAAGCAAAATCAAATAACTATTGATTATTAACTTAATTATTTCTTCTTTTTTTTTGTCTTGCTAACACTAAATTTATAACTTTTCCATTGAAGCTTTATTTATTTTGGTATAATCAAGATATCATTTACTACTGTCGCCATCCAGTTACCTACAAGCAGAGATAACCATATTTCTTTTACATAAGTCGTTGCATGACTAAAAATTAAGGCAAAAAATACTGCAATGTCCCCAAGGCAGTAAGAATTTTTGGTTTTTTGTATAAATATATGAAAAATTTTTCTTCCTCTTCGGTCCCTATCCCTACGCTCGTTGACAGTAAAAAACTCCAGTTGTTAGCTCTCTCGCGAAAGCTGCTAGAGAGTAACATAATTCCCCCAGTTCTTGAGGGCGTCAATGATTCCATGGGAAAAATCTTTTTCCGCACTCGTGCTGTGGCGAGTCCGGATGGTATCCCTGCTATTAATCTAAAGAGGTGTTCTTCCACGCTGGCAAAATACCCTTGCGTGAGCTTTTCAATCTATCGTTCCGAGCAGTTGGAAAACAGCATTTGTCCGGCCAGTTCCAAAAAAGGCGAATCTTCTTCTCCCTCCAATTATCGTCTGATTGCACTTACGTCCCTTCCTTGTAAGGTCATGGAAACGCTGATAAACTATCAACTCAAGAAATATCTCGAAGACCGAAAGCTTCTTAACTACCGGCAGTACAGTAACAGGTCCACTGGTGATCTGATGGTTTATCTCACCAAACAGTGGAACGGTGAATCCCTTCTTCGTTGGACTAGAAAGTTTCATTCGAACCGTTCACTACAAGTTGTATTAGACGGATTCAAGTCTGAAACCCACAATATAAACGCTGGCATACCCCAGGGCTCTGTTTTCTCTCCGACCCTCTTTCTCATTTTCATTAATGACCTCTTGTCTATAACTTCTAATCCAATCAATTGTTTCGCGGACGATAGTACCCTTAGCTCTTCTTATTCATTTCCAGGCTCACATCCCTCCTCTTCGGATGTGGAACTGCAACGGTAAAATATGATAAACACTGACTTCAACAGCATTATACAATGGGGAATAAAAATCGCGTAGAGTTTAATGCTTCGAAAACTCAATGCTGTCTTGTATCGTTAAAGCGAGATATACCTCCCCTGCAACTGTCCATGAGTGGCACTTGCATCAGTGAAACCGAACATCTCGAGATTCTCGGTATGTGCATCACTGACCATCTTTTGTGGAACGATCACATATTATGCGATGTCACCAAAAATGCCGCAAAATGTTTGGGTTTCTGAAGACAGTGCAAGAAATTTTTCTCCCCATCTGATCTGGCCCTTATCTTTAGGTAAGACTTATATCCGTCCAAAGCTTGAATACAATTCCAATCTTTGGGCTGGTTCTCCAGTTACATACTTAAGCCTCTTGGACGGTATACAAAAAAGAGCCCTAAGACTGATTGGTGATAGAGAGATAACCAACTCATTCACCTCGTTAGACCACCGTCGTAACGTGTCGACGAAAGAGGTTCTATCGTTACTTTTACGGTAAGTGCTCAAGTCAAATAGCCAGTTGCATTCCTCCCCTAAAACAATTCGCCCGTAATACACGCGCTTCTAGGAATGGCCATCAGTTTACCCTCGAGTCCAACTTCGGACGTACTCTCAAGTATAGAGAATCGTTCTTTAGCCGTCCTTCAAGAATGTGGAACTCCCTTCCACACTCTGACTTTCCAATTCAATGCAATGTTCAGGTATTTTAGACCAATGTACACCGGCAGTCCGGCACCTCCTTTCCAACCCTTTTCCATTAATAAAGGGTAATAGATACACTCAAGAATTATTTTTAAACTTTAGGTCGTGTGCGAATTGGATGAACTGTGGTTAAAAATGGATGAATTTTTAACCACTACTGTCATATGTTTACCTGCTCCGCAGCTAGTCAAATTTTATTTAATGCGAAATGTCAAAATTTAACCAAACGTCAAATTTTAACCCATTTTTAACTGAATTCGCACACGGCCTTACATCAAACATTGTTTCGTGAACAAATGAATTGGCTTCGGCGAATTGAAAAAATGTGATAAATTTGATAAATATGTTTCGTTTTTTATTAAAAATTTGAAAAAAATTATCATTTTTATCTTAACCCCCCCCCCCCTGAAATAAAATCCTAGCTACGGCTATGCATGCAGCAACATGTCCCCACACTCAATTGGTTTGATTCGGTGGTTCGTCGTCGAACGCATTCGCGTTGTGTTTCATTTGTTATTCTTCCATGATTTAGACAAAACTGAGGAAGCTTCAGCCAAGGATCTGTTACACTCTGTAGTAAAGATGGTCTTGGATCCCTCGATTCTCCAGCGATTGTGGATGAAGATTTTTAACATTATTGACGTGACTCTCCACAAGTATTCTTTTACATCATCTCAATAGAGGCAATAAGGTGTCGTTTCTTTAAAACCGGAGGTATGAAATTTTTGAGCCCAATAGATTCGTATTGCTCGCTCTGAAGCTTCTCGCCTACGGAGCTCTTAGAGATCGGAGATAATGCAGTGAAAATTCTAAGCAGCTCTCCCCGAAGCTGTTAAACCTTCAAACGGAGCTTGGCCTCGCTGCGCCCCGGGTGTGTGGGAATAACAGTTTTGGGAAGAGCTAGTTGAGTTTTTTTGTTAGTTCGTATTCATGAAGTCTGGAATTCCAAACCTGTTAAGGTTGCAAGTATGAAGTGTCGAGACCTTTCAAAGTGGAAAACCCTTGAATATCGCCAAATATAGACCAATTGAAAGAATTGCATACTTTTCTAAGCTGTTTGAACAAGTTTTAAGTGGCAATTTGGCATTCATTTGTGAGACATCATCTGTTACCAACAACATGGGCTCATACAGAAACGTACAACTGTCACGTTTTTGGTCCATGAATTGGGAGTTTTTCATGGAATCCATCTAGGATCCTTGGACTTCGTGGTAAATTGCGTTGACCATTTACATGCAGTGGTTTAAAATCCTACTGCCTTTATTTATTCACCTATACCTAAGCTATCTTCGACCAATTCTGATATTAAGAAACAGTAACGTTCATTGAAAAGATTCCTAAAGCTGTTACTGATGATCTTTAATCATAAAGTTGAATTTTATACCTAAACCATTCTCGAATGTCTTTGAATGCACAAACAAGATTTTGTTAAAATCGTTTTAGCCTCTTTTCATTCATATGGCATTGTGTTTATATAGTGAGATACTAGAAGCTTCCTAAAAAACAATTGACAAGACACCCTTTATTGCTTTCATTGAAGGTATAGCCTACATATCGCTATATTGTGTTGTCTTATACAAGCATTCCCATATTTCCAACTCACTTGAGTCTTTTCACACACAAAAATTCACATCGAGCAAATAATTGATTTAATTAAAAGTCTTTCACTTTTATTACCATTTTTGCGTTGTCAGTGTTTTCTCGTATTCCTTGCGATTATGAGTTTTGTTTTTTCGCTTTTAATATTTATAGCAAATGCACTCGTCTGCAACTTGCAATTAAATACTGCACTAGTTTTTTTTTCTTTAGAGTATAACTACTCATTGTTCCCCTTATGAGCATGATACATATTTAAGTGTTTTTTTTCTTTGTTTCATTTTGTGTTTAATAATATGGCACATTGCATTTTCAGAGTTGGTTACACATTCAATGATAAAAAAATTAGTTACCATAGGAAATGTAGTTATTAACAATATCGCTATGGCGGGGTAGTAATTATTAATTTATGATATTGTTATTCAATCCGAGGCTGAAGAAAAATGTAGGTATGCATGCATATGTTGCAAAAAATCTATTTGAGAATGTTTAATATTTTCCTTTTCATATTAAGGTACTTAAACTGTTAAGAGAGTTAACCTCTCAACACGTTGATTTAAGGGAAAACAATTAATTTTCACCACAAACAAACCTGTTTCTCAATAGTGGCATTAATAAAATCTCGTTAAGTCTTCCTGCAACTTAGTTCATCATTTTTATTGCAAAATTTTATGACAGCCCTTTCAACTGCTTCCACAAAAGTCATTCGCAATCATCAAGTCTAACAACTTCGTGATAAGTTTTATGGTCATATGACTTCTTATTGCTCTTGCGCGCAGATCTTTTCGAAGTCTTTCTTTCTGATTGAACAAAGATACAAACACATATACACAAACAATCAAGTTGTAAATGCAATCTAAAGACATTTGTCGGTATAACAGCATAATTGTCCTTCGAAAGGATTTAACTGCAGCCATAGACATTTTGGTATATAAACGCATAACAATTTTCACCCTGCGGCTTTAAAGTGAAGCGATTCAGCAGAACCAGCAGCAACAAAACAGCAGCAGCGTCAAAACTTGAAATTGCAACAAAATCGGTCGTAAGTTGTAAATAAAAAAAAACTAGCGTGATTTGTGAGTATAAAAAGGAACAACATCAAAACGATGCATTTAGTGCAGCTGCACCTCCAAGCCGCTTAATGCCTCCCAACTTAACTCAAGTCATGATGGAGAGGTAAAACTGTTTCTTTTCTTTTATTTTTTTGAAAAACATTCAAAGCGCAATGCACAAGTGTGGGATGCCAATATTAATGCCATCAGCAAGAAAGGAAATTGCCTCTTTAAAGCATGATTTGAATTTTTCGTGCAGCCGAGGCTACTACATAACACACAGAAGTGGATCATTAGCGAGGGAGCGATGAAGCTTTTTTGCCAGCGTTCAGTTGCCATTGTTCGCTACTTTTGCTTTGGTGCATACTTAGATCATGTATGTGAGTGAGTTATACATCATCTAATTGAAGGTTATCTTAAATTTCTGAAACTGTGTGCAGCCAGAGAGTGTTATTATGTTTGTCTGAAGGATTTCGGATCAAGAGGGCAGTAACATGCTAATAGTTGAAAATTTTCGTAAACATTATATTGTTTTTGTTTTTGACCGAAGAGGGGGTTGTAAATAATATTGTCGGGACCATACATTTCAATGCTTATACATTAGAGTGGGAGGGCCAAGCGTTGTTTTGTGGTTGGCCCTTGCTGGAAATGATTGTTACTTTGGGGAAACGATTTTTCAATGCTAATTGGGAGTTCGTTTTGCTTTTTTCTATTTTGTGGTGAATGGTTGAAAATAATTGGAAGCACATTTGCGAATTCTGTTGTCCATGAACAATTTCTAATTGGTCGCTGGAGCAGAAACCACAAAGTCGAATCACTAGCGATTGCCGTCAGTTAAATTCCATTTAAAATATAAATAGAAAACCGTTTAAAAAAATTAAAATGTGATTGGAATAATTGCATGATATAGCAATTTATATCAAAATCAGGTTCGAACGTCAGCTCTTTCGTTTTCTAATGTTTGATACTAAAAAAAAGTGTTCTCTTGTATTTGTTGGGCAAATTGACCTTAAAAAAGAGTGAATATACCTTCTCGAAAACATTTTGGTTTTTTGAAGCTAAAACTGTCATGTATGCAGTCATACCTACAGTATGTTCTCTTTTTTTATTGTTTTATTGTTTTTCTACTTTGCAATGTTGTGTTAATTTTTTTCATATATTGACATTCCTATACTTCAAACCCAAGCTCATTCTGCCCCATTTATGTCAATAAACATTTGTCTTGAGATTTTTGAATAAAAGGAAAACAATCATGACATCATCTAAACTGGAATATGAACTCAAAACTGCTGTTAAAAGTTAAAGTAAGAACTATAACAATGAAGCATACACATTTTCACCTCTAAATGAATTCCAATTTGCAACTTTACACATTCCAATGCAAATCAATAATCAATTTTTTTCTGAACTCATAGCAAATTGCAAATAGTTGTTTATTTGATTTATGAATGCTTTTAGCGGTTAGCTGATACACAACGTATACCCACAAAACGAACCTGCTTCCACACAGCCGCCTAGATATTAAGCTAGGTCTATAGGACTGCCAATCAAATTATATGAAAAAAATGCAAGTCGTTCTTGGTTACTCTCATTAAGACCAGTTTATTCACCTGGTGCGCATGTTGTAAGACCTAATCCAACAATTAAGTAATTTGTATCCTATAACTTGATAAACTGATTCATTAAGAGCACCAATTAAGAGCGCACTCTTTGATGAACCTCAGTGTATATATATTGCCTGTTGAATGCATTTATTAGTAAGTGACAGGTACTTCCAAGTTCACCTTTTAACATCAATCGAAGGCGTTACTGGAATCAGTTTAAACCAATCATGCTGAGTCGAGTTGAGTTTGGTCGGTCGGTCGGTTCAAAGCTTCATCAAAAAAACAAAAATAAAGAGAAAATCATTTAGTCGAATATTTAAATACTCCAGCGCTACCTTGCCTATTGCGCGCTTGAATGAAAAGAATCAGATGCTGATGTAAAAGGTCGACCATCGCATCCGAACAATTATCTTTTCCGCTCATCATGTTCGTTCGTTCGTCAAATTTACGCCCTAAGTTGGTTGCTGAGGCGCCACACTGCACCTTCAAAAAGGCCATAACGGCGCCGACATCGTCATAGTCGGCAGCCGCCGCCGCTGTCGGTTCGAGTCACTATACCAAACAAAGGCCTCATCGCATCATCGTTTTTTTTTTCTTAATTTTTGGAGGCAAAGTGTGTGTCAAGATTTCTTGCTTCTGGTTGTTCTGGCAGTCGATCATTAATTTTGTGCTTAAGAAAAGTCTTATAGACATACACATAATTCTAACTACATGAAGGTACCAACATTAAAGGTTGCTCTGCCGCTGCTGTTTAACTAATTCCATCAATTAAAAATCCTTCCTTCCTATTCCTTGAATATGATTTAGACACACACAAACATTTTGTTCAAAAATAAAAAAGATCAATTACCTGGACTATATCCATGTCAAGGTGACAGAATTAAACAATTTCCAGAGGTCTATCAAGAGCAGGTCCTTTCTATGCCAATAGGATTATTTTTAGGGCAAAAGGTTAGGTTTACAAACGATGGGCGGATCAATACAATTAAAATAAATGGATAATATGCAAAGTTTGCTATGCAGCAGGATCTTTGTTTTGTTTTGTTTAAAATCCTTGGCAAAATCCTGGCGCCAACACTAAAAATGCGGATAGAAACCTTTTTGCAATTATATTTCAAGAGGATCGTATATGCGTTTGGTTCTATTGTTTTGTATCTTTCTCATTCTTTTGGTAATCCTATTAAAATATCATCACCCATCACCCTTCGGTGAACATTTATTTTTATTTTGAAACCGAAACGAATTGTGGTAAACAATTTAGGAAATTTTATTGCCGACTCTGTGGAAAGCCAAATCGAATTTGAACTCGTGTGTGTGTTGGGAATTTATTTGTTTGATGGAAAGGGATGAAACGCGTATTTCCTTACAGTTGATGATTTTGTTGGGAAAATAAATTCTCAAGAATAGTTATTGTAAGCGAGGAGGGGGTATCGAGTTCGTCATTGTGATTCATTCATAAGTCAACATTTGAAATTGTTTGGGGATCTATGTATTGTTGAGATGTTTTTCTCATGTTCCATGAATACGAAAAGGATATTTCTTTTGCTCATGCCAATGTGAAAACTCAGAGTTTAAAACTTCAAATGAAATCATGAAGATTACAAAAACAAACACAAACTCTTGAGATCAAAGTTGTGCGGTTTTTGAGTGTGTTTTGAACTTGTTTGTTTCTTTTGTGGTTTTGGAGAACAATTAAATTTTGTGGATATCAAATATTTTTGAAAAATTACAGATTTTTCTTCGTTTTATTTCAGTACTGGTTTTCTGAACTCAAAGCCATTTCTAGGAAAACAATGTCCTTAACACTTCAACGTTGCATCTGTCTATTATGACGTTTTGTCTATGTTTTCGAAGGTTTTAGGAGGCCTTGAACTTTTAAAACCGTTTTATCCATTATTTTTGTCACCATTTAAGACTATCACACTGTAGTCTTGCAATAGTATCCATTCCCCCGTGCGTTGGTAGTAGCAGTAGCAGTTGTGTTACTCTTGTCGTCATTGATATGTTCGTTTACAAGTAACACATAAAAGGCTTGGGTTTGAATTCCACTCGTGTACGTGTCTTAAATTCTGTTAATATTTACTGCCTCTTGCGAAGAACTGAAAAATCCTCTAAAAGTATCATTTGATGAGGAAAAGTGCTTCTCAGCTTAGAGTTTAGTTGGAACTGGAAGGCTGTTGAAAATTTGATTCTGGCGCTGTTAATGTTGATGAATTATCTAAAAAAAAAGTCGCATGACACCACGACCACATTGCCTTGTCGTAAACTCCATTAGCCACCAAAAATTGCCTAAACTTAAAGATCCTGAGTTTTATTTCCTGGATCTATACTGAAGCTGCACTGATAAAATTAGAGATTAAATACATACCTTTTGGAGGCTATGATATTTCTTAGGTTGAGTATACAATCCTTAATTTCATTCCTTATTTCCAATACTTCTAAGAAGTAGGTGATCACCTCTCCTCTTCTGTTTGTTAACCTCACAGCTTGTTTTTTTGGTGCAGAATGTTTCTTAAAGTTTCGTGATAAAACTAGAGGTGAGTCGATATAGTCCTTTTGAAGTTGCAGACATCTTATAAACAAGAAAAAATTAGTAGCTACACACACACATCACAAGAAGCTCATTTTAGGTTGTACTTTCCCTTGTTGATCAACACGAATCCATTGTTTAGGAATTTGTGTAGGTAGTGCCACTGTAGTTTTTGCTAGATAAGCATTAGGACTACCAAGGAAAGTTTTAGTGTCAGCGCTATGGACATGCGCTTCAGTTGGGTCTTGGGTGTTCTTCCAGATGAAGTTTATGTGCCAAATGACGCAATGTCCCTTGAATGGTTATATGGTGAGTGGGTTGGGTCAAAAGATTGGAAATCAAAATCTCGTATAAGAAATCCCGGATAAACGATATCCCATATACTTAAAGAAATCCCTTAAAGTATTTTCCCGCAGCACTTTTGACCGCGTATCATATCCATTTTTATGAGAATCTACTCCTTTTCATCACTCGAGATCGTAACAGCCTTGAATAAGGCCACACCCTTTTAGATAAATAGAAAATTTATGAGACCGAAAACGCTGAGAATCATGGAGAACAAATTAAAAATAATTCTTCGTTCAAATAGTTCTAGCAATTGCTTTTTCAGAAATCGCTCAGTTTCAGATTGAATGTTTTTTTTTCTTTTTAAATAAAACCAAAAGTTATTGGTTAAAATTTGCGCGAATTTATATTCTATCTTTAAGTGTAGATTAGATATATAAAAGCAGTGTCTGCTATTCCGGTGAAAAAACGCCATTTTTGTGTATCAAACATTCCAATAAGAAATAATAGTTTCGGATAACATTGCAAGGTAATGCTTGAGGAGACCGCAAAAAATAGTATCTACCTATTATTCCTTTTTCAAAAAAGTAGCAAATTTTGCAATGAAAAATTGATTTTAAATTGCATTCATTCAACATGATCCAATCGTGAGTCTAGTCTTAATAGAAGTTGCTTTTTACCGATATTAGTCGCCGAAGAACTGTAAAAGCTTAAGGTTTCCAACAATCGTTCGGGATAAAGGGATATTAAGTATGTTCCACATGCAGATCCAGTTGCCCTTGTGTCCATCTTTCTGATGGACTTGCTGTTTCACAAAAAGCAATTTATTTGAGAAGCTCGCAAAGACATTTTTCTAATCGTTTCTACTATTTCAACCTAAATCATAATGCACATCCAATTCATTCCGTAAGAGCTTCCACTACTGGTTTCGAATTAAAACACAAGTCGTAGTATAACATTGAAATGCATTGTTTATTAAATTGTAAATTGCAAATAATTGAAAACACTTAAAACTCTTATTAGGTATTATCAATACCTGTTAACAATTGGTATAAATAAATGCTAACCAACTCTCGTTAAAACGGCCATAAATGCAACGCAAGCTCTTTCGTCTTTCCAACGTTTTAAGGCAAACTGTTCAGTGAATACAAAAACAAATTTTACAAATTACATTTAACATAACAGTGAAGTAGACTCATGTGCAACAACCAACAGCTCCATACTTTATTTCATCAACAATACTATATAATTATATAAAAGTCAGGAAATGAGTTCTTGTTAAATGCATTTTGCTTTAAAATTAATTTGGATGTTTTTTTGTTTTTGGTTTTGTTTTCCATTCATGAAAAATCAAACACACACAGGCAAGAATATGTATAAAAATAAATTACCATCGCTTATTCGTGTAATTAACTTAACTTGATGATGTTCACAGACCCACCAAACGCGGCCTCAAACACAATAATTTTCAACGCGAAGCCACAAAAAATTTCCCTCCACTTCTGGTGGCTCAGTAAACGCAACGAACATTTCCGCCCACCCCATCTCCACATCCCCCTTGTTCTGTTTGTAGGGACAAAACAACAACAACAAAATATTGAAAACAGACCACAATTTAACCGCATTTTAATGTGCTAGATAATTTGTATTAATGTGATTTAAATGGTTCTCGAGATACATTCACCTATCTTTCACTATGCGAGATACACAACAGTTTGTGTAGATATCTAAACGTACCTTAAATAGCGCCGCGCCGCAGCCAGGTCAGCGCAACTTAGATTCAAAGCATGTAGAGGAAGAGGCAGTTCAGGTAGTTTTTTTTTTTATTTGAATCGAGAGAAATTACCGTGTTACCTCATTTGGAAAACGAGAATTATTACAGCGGTTATTGTTTGATTAATTTGATGATAAATAGACGTATTAATTCTAAATTCTAAACAACACAGTTGTTGTTTTGGCTGTAGCTATTGTCGGTGGAGCAGACTCGGCCCAGAGGGTCAGAACGGGTTGGATGTAGATGGAACATGGGAAAATGGGATATGTGGTTGGTGCGCGCGGAACTAAATTCAAATTGTCGGTTAAGCTGCAAACACAGTTTGATGGTTGTTGGCCCATTGTTTGGCCATTTGCTAGGTCTATGGAAACACAGTCAAACGTAAAAAAGTGGCGAATACCCATAATTATTCTACGTGGACAGGAAGTGAACCGATTTTATGGTTTCATTCGTTTTATGCGAATAATTAATCATTTACAAATTACAGCTTGCAATTTGACAATTACCTATACGAATTGCATTTGATATATTTTTTTCCTTCAATCAAAAGGAACGCACACAAAATTGACTTCCACTTGAGTGATTCGCATCACAATCGGCAAATAGATACATTTGTATCTTTTTATGACTAATTTATGCTAATTGCAGATGCGTTTAGAATTTTTTATTCATTCCATTTTAATTGTGGTCGTTCGTTCTGGTGGAAATTATTTAAATTTTTGAATTGTAAGAAATATAAATTCATAGTTTTTTGTGTGGCCACACATCGTTAATCATTTGCTTACGGTAAAGTGGTCGCGTTGAGATTTGGTAATAAAATAATTTCAACTCAGTGAAATTGAGGGATATCATTGTTTTTTTTTCACATTTGCTTATTTCTTCAAATTGATCTCATTCACAATAGTAGATATTTACAATTTATTTCTATTTTTTTTTACAGAACAAAATGGAAACGTCAAACTGCCGTCGGTCTTGAACTACTTGCCGAAGCTGGCAACTATGCAGCATTCCAGCGGCTATACGGCGGACCCCCATACCTCGGCGCATGGCCCTATCCCGCCCAATCACCGCACGGTACCCCACCATCTGCCGCTGATCTATACTACCGGCAGGCGGCAGCAGCAGCGTTACAAAAACCTTTACCTTACCGCTTGTATCCAGGTGTTCCGGCCGCCCTCGGCAGTCTTGGTGGTCTGCCAGGTCCAGCTGCAGCTCCCTTCCCACATCTCTCAGCATCTAGTTCTCTCTCATCATTAAGTAGTTACTATCAAACAAATACCAATAACAACAATAATAGCAGTAGCAATAACAACAACATCAGTATTAGTAATAGCAATAGCTCGCGGCGATCACCCAGTCCAACATTGAATCCCGGAAGTCCTCCGGGCCGTTCGGAAAGCAGTCGTCCGCCCAGTGATGATGAAGATACGATTCAAGTATGAGTTTTAATATAGTTACTTTAATTATTTTGCATCATTATTGTTATTCTTCGTGTACAGTAAATTAGAGTATTTATTTAAAAAATTAATTGTAATCGAAGGAAAGTGGCACAAAATTGTATTTTTCTTTCCCAGCAAGTTATTAACTTCATTTCAAAATCAGCACACAACCGTTTCCTTTTTTTTAAAAGAAAGTTTAATTTTTTTTAATGATTGAAAACCCTCCAAACATAACAAGAAAAAAAAAATCCAAGTGAAAAATAAAGTAAAACTGTTGCCAATATTGTAATGTAAATTTTTGTACAAAATTGTTTAAGCGAATGTGTAAGTGTATATTTTTTAGAAAAAAAAAATAAGCAAAACAAACAAATTACTTAAAAATTTAAAGCATGGTGTAAAGTTTATGTATTTTTGTCTCCAAGTATAAACTTTATACAAAATATAAACTAAAACTTCTATTGATAAATATAAAATAAAATATAATCTGGAGATTAAATATTTCTATACAAGTGATTTATACATACATACAACCATACATGTAAATTTAAAACAAAACTAAATATTTTTAATTGTTAGATTTTCTTATTTGTTCAAATTTTTATTTATTTGACTTTTATTTTAATTCTTTTCATAAATATTGTACAGATAATTAAGAAAACAAAGTTTAATGTGAATTTAAATATTTATAACACTTTTTCTTTGTTATTTTTATTGTTCGAGAACAGAAAATAAATGGTTATCGAATAAAAACATTTATTTACAAATTTAAATCAATTAATTAATTTAAAAATTAAGTAAGAATTTAATGTATATATTTTTTTCTTTTGTCATTTGTTTGTAAGTGTTCTAGTATAAAATTTTGTATGTAGCTAAGAAGTTGATGAAAAAGAAAGTATGAAATATGATAAAATAAAATAAATTATAAATCAATGCTGAAACTTGTGTTTGTGTATTATTGATTTGGTATATAAAGATGGTCTCTATTTGGCGATCCTTGGGCACGGCGCATGGGACATTGCAGGAAGAAACGGCTCTCAATTCTTGTTTAAAATATTTTCTTCAACACATAATTCTTCAACAGCTGTTAAATGAATTATTTCTTTAGAAAACTAGCAGACCCCGCAAACTTCGTCTTGCCCGCTATTAAAGCACACAAATCTTGTCAAAATTCAATAAAAGCTTACTTACATTTCGAAACATGCAAACATTTTCAAATTTTTTCTCACTTTTTGGAATACAAATAAATGCTATGAAAATTAATCCATTTTGGCGCATTTTCCATTCGAAAAACTGAAATTTTTATCAGTTTATTTTCAATTTTTCCAATTTTCTGACTGTTCCGTAGGGTTTGTCCAATTTGTTGCACATAAAAGCATTTGTACGTACTTAGTAAGTAAGTACTACTTACCTTATAACAGTGCTGTGCCAACATTCTTATATGCAGAGTTTTCGTTAAAGGCGTGTCATTACCTAAAGGATTTCATTGCAGAAGTAAGAAGGGGAGCGGAACATAATTCTGGTTTCAAAATTCTGCTTTTCAAAATTCTGCTTTTTAATCGTAAATTCTGATTTTCAAAATTCTTTTTTTTTTTGCAGTCTGGTCACCAAAATTCTGTTTTTTTAAATTCTGCTTTTCAAAATTCTGGCTGTTTTAAATAAAAACATTCTGCTTTTTTAATGTTTTCCTTTTATTCATAAACAAACAAATTTCGGGTTGGGATCAAAATTCTGCCGGGGTCAAAATCCAATTTAGTTCCTATTCGTCTCTCGACGACATTATGACTCGACTAACAATTGACTCTTCTAAATATTGACTTACAAAAAATATAAAGGCTGATTTGAAAAATTTATTAAGTGTAAGTAAGAAGAGTTATTAGGGTCCAAAGTCAAAATTGTGTTTTCGCATGTAAGCCCATTTTTTGATTAAAAAAAAAATCGTAGCGATCTGAACCAAAAAGTGAATTATAGCCAACAAAATTCTCAAATTGAATCTTAGATTGGTTGGATTGAAAAAAAATTTCCGCTCATTTTATGACAAATCAAAGTTTATTTTTTTTTCGATTTTGAAATTGAGTGAACATTTTTTACGCTCAAGCGAAAACGACTAACGGTACTTTCTTAACTCAAAATAATTTGAAAAGAAAAAATGATAATCTTTAAAAAACTTTTTATTTCACTTCAATCCGACTTTTTTCTACTGAGATACAGCCTGTTAAAAAAACCACACATTTTTTGAGTTTTTTCAAGTGTTCCTTTAATTGTTTTTTTTCAAATTCGTTTTTTTTAATTAATTTAAACTTAAATCTACTTACATGCTAGACAAAAATGTGAAACTAGCCTAATTATTACTACTTATATATAACTTACTGGCCCTAATCGGGCGCTCTAAGTATTTCATTGTTCTTAAAATTAATGGAGCAAAATTATAGTCCACTAATGAACAATTTTAAGAGAATGTAGTGTGATACTAGCTTAAATTGACGTTTCAGTCAATTTTAGTCAGCAAAAGAACAGTTTTATCGCTAAACACTACTTGCATTAAAGATAACGTCATGAAACCCCTACTTTGTCTTTTTAATGCAACGTTAGCTCTGCTTCATCTTTCGAATTTTCGCACTTGACTGCTTTATCTCCTAAATCGAAAAATATGAAAATGTTTTTTTTTCAATCAAACTGATCCAAGACTTATTTTTGAAATTGTTCGTATTAATACACTTTTTGTTTTAGATCGCTACGATTTTTTACTTATCACAAAATGGGTTCGAAAGCAAAAACACAGTTCTGAGTGCAAGGCTTAAAACATTCGTAATATGTTTTGGTGGTTCATCGTGATCCACAGTTCTATTTCTCCGCACCTAAATGATGATTAGAGAAAAACTCGACAGACAGGCATTTCCAAAACGTATTCTTCCATTAAAATGCATTCATTTCCAATTTGTACACATACGAAAAGAAAATTCAAAATAAAATCAAATGAAATGTTGACATTGTTTATTTTAAGGAACTGAGCGCATTCCGAAACCTAGTGACTACGTAGTCAACTCGTTATGATTGTTTCAAAAAAACTAATTGACCAATCAGAACGAATTGACTACGTAGTCACTAGTGTCTATTATTGAAGAAAATAAGAAAACTATTTTTGAGTTAACAATTTTCTAAGTAGTATCACGTTAATGAGCTAAACACAGGCCGACTATAATTTTGCGCCAATGCCTTTCGGCCTACGAACTAAGATCATTTGTTTTTATTTCAATGTATTTTTTTTGTATTAGAAAATTTAAAAAAAACTAATGACTCTATCTATTTTTTGAGAGGGATTACTTACAAGCTAAGGTCCTTAAAATAAAACTTAAAATTACCTAATCTACCTACAAACTACTTAAAACTAGAACAACCACAGCGGCAAAACAAGTATGTCCCTCTATTTGAAATTCCATCGAGCATTTTTATAATATTGTCTGTGATGTGTTTGCATTTTTTTGTATTTTTGTATTTTTGTTTTCTTTTTTTTTGTATTTTATGAGATTTTGTTTCTTTTTTTTTATTTATTTTTTTTTTTTTTTATTTTATTGTGTCACCATTCCTGCTCTACTTAAACCTTAAACCTAAGAATAAAACAAGTATGTAAGCCGGCCAAGGCAAAAAAAAAAACCCACCCCGGATTACCCATTATCAGATGCTGTTTGAAACCACCAAAACTGGTTCTCCTGCTTCACCATATCAATGCGGTCCTGTTCGGACACAGCCCTACTGAACCGAAGCAGCTGCCTCGTTCATACAGGAGCCGCCGGCCTACGGTTCTTCGCCTGACGTGGTAGATAAGCGGTACTGCCAATCTATCTTGTATCATGCCGCACTGGTCTAAATAGAGGAATGCCTCCGGTGCGTGGGATGAAGCCGCTCAAGCGTGCATTGTCAAAGTAGTTGTCGTTCGGATAGAACGGCCCGAAAACCAAATTGTTGGTCGAAGTCATAGCTCTCGCAATATGGCCCCGAACAAGTTTTATCACGAAATTGTCAATTCTATTGATTCGAGCCCCGTTGTATAGAACCTCGTTTGAATAATAATGCAGATAAGAAGATTCCGGTGTCCGATACCAACCGAGACAGCGCCGAAGACACTGCCTCTCGAACACCCGAAACTTCTCCATTTGGGAAGGGGCAATGTTGAACCACACTGGACAACCATAAACAATCATTGGCCGTATGAGGGCCATGTAGCAAATTACCTTCACTCTGGGGTCAAGCCGACTGCTGTAAAACAGCCGTTTCGTCAGAGCGAAGGCTCCTCTGGCCTTAGCCAGAGCAGCATCTATATGTCCGTCGAAATACAGATACTGGTCCAACCAGATACCGAGGTACTTCACTACACTTTTGCTCGTCAATGCCTGTCCGTGAGGATCAACAATGACCATCTTGCGCCAATTCTTACACGTATCTCGCGAGGCTTTAGCCAACGGAGTCCGAAACAAAATTGTCTCCGACTTTTGGACATTTATTTTCAGTTCCCAATCGTCGCAGTATCGTTGAATCTTCTCGAAGTCACGCTGCAAGAGAAGTTCCTTTACCTAATTATTTTGACTAGTGTATGTATGTATGCAAACATAAAATAATCTTCTGCCAATTTCTAATGAGAGAATGTATTCTGCGAATAATATAGAAAAGAAAGGTTTGAAACTATTAAAAAGCGTGCGCTTTTTAACATTTCCAAACCTTTCTTTTCTATATTATTCGCAGAATTTTGACAAAATAAATTGGACCCCGGCAGAATTTTGACCCCAACCCGTTAGAAGCAAATATTTGTATCGGAAGAAAAGGCATTAACTGGTTTCTAAGAATGCCGATAGTATAAGCTAGTTCGATTTATGAGCATTATTTAATCATTCGTTCTTTTGAAAAATAAAAATTAATGTATCAAATTTCATTTACGAATCATGGAGATACTATAAAAGAGCACGGGAGAGGTAGCACGGAGTAGGTAGTGGGTCCGGCGATTCCGTCCGTCTGTCTATATGGCTCTCTATCTATGTGTTAACGCACCTGCAGCCTTAACCACTGGTCCGATTGACTTCAAACTTTAAAATTAGAGGTTTGAACTTAGGTTAGCCACCATAAAAAAAATTTGGCCAAAAACCTTAAGTTATTTTCTCAAAAAAGCCTCACACGGTTATTTTAAACATCCTTGTAAAAAAAATTTCGGAACATTGATATATTTTATTTAATATATATAATATATATAGCCGTGTTTTATTGGGAACTTAGCTCAGCTCAGCAATAGGAATTACATGTCATACAACAACAACCGAAAGCTAAGTAAAAATAAGTTAGGAATTTTATTTATAGTCCAGTCAAATTAGACATAAAAAAGCCTAAACCCAGAAATAATTCGCATAGAGCTGAAAATTGGTACAGAGCATTAGAACACCGATTAAAGTAAAATGTCAAAAGTCCCCAAAAATCCCATTTGTGCATAAAAAGTTATTCAAGGTCAAATGTTGAAAATGTTGGTTTTTCATACATATCTTTGAAACGGGGGAAGCTATCAAAAAAAAAGTATATGAAAGGCTTGTACGCCTTGTAATTTTCTAAAAAAATATTATGACACTTTTTTTCCTACGAGCAAGCGTTTAGAAAATATTGCGATTTTAAAATGTGTCAAATGTCGAACATAATGGTTTTTTGCGTATTACTCTTAAACGGTGAGTCCGATTGAAAAAATTTCTATGAAAAACTGGTAGATTATGTGGTTTTCTATATAAAAACAATTTTTTTTTTTAAAGCTGTCAGAAAAAAAAAACATAATTTGGTCAAAACTCAAAATTTCGATTTTTTTATAATTAGCTCCTAAGCCCTGTACAAAATTCGCATAGAGCTGAAAATTGGTACAGAACATAAGGACATCTCTCTTTATAAGATGTCCTAATTTCCCAAAAATCCCACTGGTGCAAAAAAAAATATTCAAGGTTAAATGTCGAATATGTTGTTTTTTCATATTTAACTCTGTAGATTTTGTTAATCCCTGCAAAAACGAAAGTAACAGTTTTCAAACTTTTATTCCTATCCAAAAGTTGTCTCTTGCCCAAACTTTTTTCCACACCACCCATGAGGTAGAGTCCTTGGCTTTATCCTTTTTTTCGTTTGAGCGATCATTTATATGATGTGCACTCAAAATTTCGAATTTTTATAATTAGCTCCTAAGCCCTGTACAAAATTCGCATAGAGCTGAAAATTAGTACAGAGCATAAAGACATCTCTTTATATAAGATGTCAAAATTCCCCAAAAATCCCACTGGTGTAAAAAAAAATATTCAAGGTTAAATGTTAAATATGAAAAAACAACATATTCGACATTTAACCTTGAATATTTTTTTTGCACCAGTGGGATTTTTGGGGAATTTGGACATCTTATAAAGAGAGATGTCCTTATGCTCTGTACCAATTTTCAGCTCTATGCGAATTTTGTACAGGGCTTAGGAGCTAATTATAAAAAAATTCGAAATTTTGAGTTTTGACCAAATTATGTTTTTTTTTCTGACAGGTTAAAAAAAAATGTTTTTATATAGAAAACCACATAATCTACAAGTTTTTCATAGAAATTTTTTCAATCGGACTCACCGTTTAAAGTAATACGCATAAAACCATTATTTTCGACATTTGACACATTTTAAAATCGCAATATTTTCTAAACGCTTGCTCGTAGGAAAAAAAGTATCATAATATTTTTTTTAGAAAATTACAAGGCGTACAAGCCTTTCATATACTTTTTTTTGATAGCTTCCCCCGTTTCAAAGATATGCATGAAAAACCAACATTTTCGACATTTGACCTTGAATAACTTTTTATGCACACATGGGATTTTTGGGGACTTTTGTTTGACATTTTACTTTAATCGGTGTTCTTATGCTCTGTACCAATTTTCAGCTCTATACGAATTTTTTCTGGGTCGAATGTTTATTTTGTCTGGATCTGGACTATTAGGAATATCCTGAAGATAAGGTTTCAGCAATTCGACACTTGAATTTTTCGTTGTGTTTTTCGTTTATCAAATGTCAAAACCTTTTGGAGGAAAATAGTTTTTCACCATAGCAACTCAATGTAAAAAAAATTGCTTTCAGATAATTCTCAAGATGGCGTTTGAAAGCTTTCGATATTTGAAAAAAGTTTTTCACCGTAGAAACTCATTAAAAAAAAATTGCTTTCAGATAGGTGTAAAGATGGCGTTTGGAATGTTTCGATATTTGACATTCTGGTGAACGAAAATCTGTTCAAAACTGACTATAGCGTTTTATTCGAATTCCTTATATAAATATTTTTGTATTGCTCCAAAACGGTACCTCTCATAGATCCGTTTTTTTGTTACCTATAAGATTTTCACGAAAAATAAAATTCCGATTAGCGTACTTTTTGTTTTGAAAGTGAGAACGTATAAATATTGCCCAAATAATATTTTATTCTCAAGAAACTTTCAATTTTTTGTTTGTATTAAAAAAAAATATTTTTAAACTTTTTTTTTCAAAATTCTGTATCCCGAAAACGGATTAATATTAGACATCGAAATTCCATCAAAAAATGTAGGTATATCCATATTAATTTTAAGAATTTTTGGAAAAATTTTATATTTGAAAAATTAATTTAAAACAAACCCACTGCAAGAATTTAAAAACAAAAAATTTGGAAAATCAACAATTTCTTAAGAAATCTTATGACATCAATTTTGTTCAGATAAAATTTTTTTTAGGTAGGTACCTATTAAAGTTTAAATTTTGATTTATGAATTTTGATTAGGCACATGTTTTTTGTGACTTATAAGTTGTAATACAGGAACAAGTTCGTACATATTTTTTACGAATTCAATACCATAATGTCGCAACTCGGAAAAGATTGAAATATTTGATGTGCAAGAGCCAAGTTTTTTTTTCATTCGAGAAGCCATTCTGGAACAGCTGCAAATAAATTTCAAACAATGATATCTGTTTCCAATTCATATTGGATAAATGTTATGTTTTAATTTTTATATATTCATTCATTTATAAAAAAAGTGCACGCCACATCTTTCTTATAGGTACAAAATATCAACAGAAATGTCTTTAAAAGTTTATTGGTAGCATTTTTAACTCATAAATGTAATAATAATCATTAAGATAAATATTGTACTATAAGTATCTCCAAATCTGTAGATTAATAATCGTAGATAATAATAATAAATAAATAAATAAATAAATCAATTCCTTAAACAGAAAAAATTGGACGAAGAATAATTTTGCTCCTTTCTCCATGATTCTCATCGTTTCGAGTCTCAAATATTTCTCAAATTACGATTTTTTTTTTGTCATTTCACCGTACGAATTTTAAGACTTTTAAAATGTGTTAAGATAACAGATAAGCTGGCGAATTTTGAAGAAAAAGAATGATATCGTAGTCGGGCTTTGAAATCACTACGTTTGGCGATGGAATCAAGTATACACAATCCCCTTGCAAAAATATTAGGTGTGTTTTTTTGGCAAATCTAACCGCAGTGCAGTAGGATTTATCAAAAAAACGCACCCGCAGTTGTTAAATTTTTGTATTTAGTAGTTGGTCGCTGCTAACATTTTAAAGACGATTATCGAATTTCTCTAAATTCTATGCGCAGTATGATTCTACTTCTACTTTTATCTACTGCGGATACGGATAGCTTTGCCAAAAAAACACACCTATTGTGTTTTAATATCATTCTGGAGGTCGGGAGAAATCTGCTTCTACTCTTTGAATTTATAAAATAGATGTATGTTGGTTGCTTGGTTTGTTAGTTTGTTTTTATGTCAGGTAGACTTATATTGCACTATCAGAATTGATCGAAGAGAGCTTATAGCAAAATATGTGTTACACCACCGGCTCATCACTTAGTGCGGTGTAAGTGCAAACACTTACACACTAAAGAAATAAGGCCTAATAGGTCCAGAGTGTCAGAAACACCCGTTGGCAAATGATATTCACAAGGGAAAATGTTTAAAGGATCATTCCATTGAATGCCTTTGAAGGCAAACCTTACTTAGGTATGCAAAAGTCCGTTAAACGGATTCTAAAGCACTATTCACATGAGCACGACCAACGAACGACGAATGAATGAAGAAAAGTGATTTTAGATACGTTTGAAGCCGTATTCCCTTGCAAATGCTCAACAAAACGATAAAAGTAAAGTTTACGATAAAAATAAAGCTTATGTTTGATTTATGAAGCAAAAATTAGCTTTTTATTCTAAAATGTTAGTAAATTTGAGAAAACAAATTTATTCGTCGCGAAAATAATTCTAGTTGATACGAACTGCCAAACTCTATTCGCGTTCCACATCATCCACACTCTCAACGAACAAAATATTCGCGCGCGTATAACCTCAAAAATCATTCTTGCTTTGTGTTTTGGTTGTTCATTCGCGACAAATTGAAAACTCTCATGTGAAAGAAATGTCAAAATCGACGAATTTTCGTTCATTCGTTGGTCGTTGTTCGTGCTCATGTGAATAGTGCTTAACCTCTCGATCAGAATATCGTAAAGGGGTGTCCAAGCTGTCGAAGCGTATACAAGGTGATCACGAACAAAACAATTATTAAGAGAACGAATGATATCCGGGTCACAAAATTCCTTTGACCAACGCTTTATAAATCCCAGATTGAATAGGCTTTGTTAACGATGCTTTTACTCAGAAAAATCTAAAATAGATGGTAATAAAGCTACATTGACAAGTGGAGTTAAAATGTGCTGATATTGTATAGTTATAAGAAGTCGGTTATCTATCCTTTGGAAAAGTCATTGTGTGACATTTTATGGAATTCAAGTTTAAGCTATTTTTCTCACACCACAATGAGAAACTGTTTAAGTCGTCCTGTGAAGAATTCTATCATTAATTGAAGATTCATGTTTTAACATCTTCATATGTTCTGCAAAGGCATTGTTAGTAACCAATAAAAAAGAATAAGTATTAAAGCACTACCTTGAGAGACACCGGATTTAGACACATGATGTCTGACTTAAAGTTTAATGAAATGTTTTTAATTTATGTAATTAATTTAAACATTATAAACTCGTCACACATCTACTTCCTGGTCACTCTCCTAAGAGTTTAAGCATTTATTCACAAAGACAAAAAGGTTTGTGACCATAACATAAACCGTGTTGTTGGCTACAGATAAATATTTTTGCAAGTAAATGCCAAAGTATCACACACAACTTGTTCAAACAACTTTGGAATACTTGATAGTTTGGATTAGGTCTATAATTATATAATTTGTACTATAAGTTTTATCTCCATTCTTAAAACTTTTAAAACGCGATAATCGAATTTTTATAACATTTTTAGTGTTGCCATGTCTTAATAATAGTTCCTGTGCAAACAATATTTGGAAAAAACCTCAGGAAAGTCGGATGATGGGAGAAATCGAAAACTCTTCGAAATTTTGTTTTTTTGTTTTGAATAAAAAATAAAAAGAATTTTAAGGCAAAAACTGAGCAACAATTAAGTGACATACCTATCGTTAAAATATTTTAGAAAAGCCTACTTTGTCAACTTTTTGAAAAAAGAGACACATAATCATTTTTAACGTCTCATTGCAATCTCTACATGGGTCTCAATGGAGTACAAAATCAAGTCAAGTCCCTGAAGACATTACTCGCAGGAAGTAAATGAGAAAAACATCGTAAAATCCACTTTCTCTCGTAATATTTTTTTTTTCTTGAATCCATCACATTCTATCGGGTTCCATAGCTCTAGGGTATAACGCACTTTTACTCGATTGTTATAGTTCTCACATTTAATTGAAAATTTCATCAAACAAAACAAATAAGCTTGAAACTTGAAACTATTTATGGAAATGTTAATTCGTGTTCCGGGGCAATTGTCGATTTTTCGGACCAAAAACATGCAATTAAAATGAAATGAGTAAAAAAGGAAGAAAAATGACTACTTTAATGTTTCCTGTCTTTTGAACAACAGTGTATGCTGGAACATTCACGCTTAGCTAGTCGCACTATAACCATTGTACTCAGTTGAAATAGTTTTGATAGTTAGTATGCTTAAACTAATTTAACCATCGTATTAGCATATTTTGTCACGAATTTTTCGTCTAAGCCCCCAAATCGTGGCGATATGTCATGAAACAATTGAGGTATTTAATGAATATTATTTATATTCATTTTGGTCGGTACAGTGCGGTGCTTTGTGTTTGGTATGAGCTTTTGTTAACCAGGGGAGTAAGAAATTATACATTTTGAAATGTGCGGTGTACCTACCAAATGCAATAGATATTCAAGTATAGGCCGATGTTATGGTCGTTGGTTGATTCGATGGGACTTATCTCTCATGATATGGTAATTAGTGTAAACTCACCCGTTGAGCAACTTATCGAATATCAATGGAAATGGTCCTGGTAATATGTTGATGGTGGTGCGGTGCGGCTAAGGTTGGTTGGAATGAATTGCGTCTGATACTGTTGGCGTCGAAAAATTATATAATTTTGCTTTTGTTGAATCGAAATTTGAATACCGGATCTATGGTACGCCTGATACATAATGAGATTTTGACGAATTCACGCCAATAGATGGATTTTATTATGTTAACACCTTATGAGCTTAAATTTTATTATGTTTCTATTGTATATGACACGAATCAGATACGTGAACGTATGTATTAGTGGTGTTCAACTTTTCAATATTAACTGAAGCGAGTAGACTTCACTAATTTCTTACTTGAGCACGGGTATTATTATTTGTATTAATCGACGCAGTTACCTTGCCGTAATGGTTGTATATGAGTTTACTACTGGATTTAAATCCTACTCTTGTTTGATCTGTTACTCTTGCGAAGAACTAATAAAGCTAAAACGAGCGTCATTGCTTGCAAAAAAATTCTTTTGAACTCAGCCGTTTGGAATCGGCATATACTTAAACAATTTTTAAGGAATAAAAGCCGCACTTTCTCGGACATGTTATGCAAACCCTATTTTTAATTTTTCTTAGTGCCAGTATTTTTAATTTTAAATTTAACCCCAGCCGATGGTCTTAGTCGCCAGTGCTGCTATGTGTCTGTAGTTCGTTACATTTATGTGCGAAGTACTGTGAAATGTAATGTAATGTAAATTTAACTTAATTAAAAACCTGTTTTAATTTGAAAACTAAAACAAACAAATTACTAAGGTAAATACTTAAGGCGCAGAACCAACATCTTCCTTTTGCCTTGTTTATGTTTAATCAGAAACAATAATGCAAAACACGCCATGTTAAAATTAGAGACAAAAATCAATTAAAAGTAACCATTTCCTCTTTACTTTGCAAATCATTAAAATTCCACAGTTTAAATTAATGAATCAAGCTACCGGCTACCAAAAGAAAATCTAAAAAAAATCTACAATAATTTGCAACTTATTACCACCACTATGATCGGCTTCTTCGCCCCACGGGCATGCTTCATTTTCTGTTAATCATCCACAAATGGTTATTTATTTCAAAATCGATTCCATTTACTCCTTGTCTATTTCTTATAAGTTATTCAATGGAATATGGCCTCATTGTTAAGCAAAAGTTTAAGCTAAAGTAGCAATTAACCACAACGCAACAATTTTCGAGTGAGTCTCTCTTAAGGCTGGGTTTCCCATTGAAAATTTCGTTGGTGTTTTGCGCAAAACTGTGTAGCTCCCAAAATATTCCGAATATTTAAATAAAATCAACGACTATAGATTATACATTTAATAAGCTAAGAAGTTAATAAGCTAAAAAGAATATGAAAAATGTATTTCATCCCAAAAGGGTCATGCATAACGAAAAATTATGAAATTTTTGGAGACGTTTGCGGTGGAACAGTTTTGTTGCCTTAAAAATTAATTTTTTATTCTTTTTATATTTTTTATCTATTCTTTAAATGTCTAACAGTTCAGTGACGTGGCTTTTTTTTTAATATTTTGTCCAGTTTCGTCAAAAAAAATTAACGAAAACACGAAAAATGGGCAAAATTTAGCAAAAGTAGGTGTGATTTATTTGGAATAATTTCTAAAGTAATAAAGATAAAAAATTGAAAATATGTTTTTTATACTGTCAAAATGTACATAATATCACATTAATTTTTTAATTTTTTTATAAATTATTTTACTAAATTTTTTTGAAGTGCAAAGTAAAAAATTGCATGTTTTTCTTAGAATATTCTGCGGTGAACAAGATTCCAGCCCCATTTATTTTTACTCAACAACAAAAGTATTTTTTTTATGAAAATTGAATATCTTTTCGACTCAGTAACGTTTTTAGAAAAAAATTAAAACATATTTAAAAATGCATTTAAAAAAGTCAATATTTGTGTATCAATTATGAGGAGAATGCAGCAAACAATATTTTCAAATATATTTTTTTAATTTTTTATCATATTTTTTATATAGAAATCAGAAACTAAAATAATTTTACGATTACCCGTTTATTTTATATTAATATTCGAAAATGGGTAATTTTTTTACATTTTTACAAGGAATATCGCGTTTGCTCACACACACTAAGGTACTCAGTTCAAACGAATTGAACTAGGTGGCGTTCTTTTATATTTCATTCTCTTCTTTTCGTTTTTTTTCATAGGATAGAGAAAAAATTCCTCATACCAAACGTTCTCATAGAACTCGTTTGAGAATGAAAATTCATTTTTTATACTTCTGGAATGTTTATGATATGCAGACATATAGATAGGCAATAATTGTGATCACTTACTATGTACTTTGTAGGTATTTGATGAAAACGTTGTTTTGAGTACCTCCCTATATTTGTCATATTTGCATGCATTCATTTCGAATATGCGAATGCGAGTATTTTTTGTAAATGAGTCAAGTGCAATGGCTTGAGAAGTAAAATACCTGTTACGCAATGAGGAAACGATCTTTTTTTCGGGGTGGTTTGTGCCATTTCTTATTATTATGACGTAAAGGGTTTTGTTTCTTTTTTGTTTTTTGTTTTGCTTCTGTTTTTTTGTAGCAATGACATTTTTTCCTCTCGTTTCTCTATGCTGGTGGGATCGTAATATCCTTTTAGAAGAAGAACAAACCTGTTACCTACGCAATGAAGAAACGATTGTTTTTCGTGGTGGTGTGTGCCATTTCTTAGGATTATGTAAAGGGTTTTGTTTTTGCCGATGATTTGAATTATGGTTCTTTCTTTGAGATCTTTGTTTTAGAATTATAAGAATTATAAAATTCAATCTAATGTCTAATCTTGACCTAATCTTGTTTTGTTTTTGTATAAAAAAAGATTGATTTTATTTTGCTTTAGTACATAAAGGTAAAGGTAAAAAAAAAATATTTTTTGATTTTGGAATCATTTTTCTTCATAATATTATTACTTTCGTAGGTAGGTTTTGAAAAATAAATTTTATTATATTATATTATATTCCTTGAAACCTTGAAGAAATAAACCCCAATGCATTTGGGAAAAATAAAAAAAAATGTTATAGTTTGAGTAATTTTTTGCCTATTTAAAAAAAAGCCAAATAATCTCCCAACCGTCCGTAACCCAAATCGGCTAAAGAAACAAACTCAGTTGAAGACAATCGGGTAACTTTTGCCTAAATTCCCAAGGAAAGACAGAATTGAGGCAATTACTTTTTTGATTTTTCTATCATCGTATAATATGTTTGATCAAAATGTCGTCTTAAACTTTTTTAATTTTTCATAGCTTGTCAAAAAGTACCTACTTCTCTTTATAGATAAATATAAAGATGAAACCAAAGAAAAATTAAAATCGTTCGTCAGGAACCCAAAAAAAGAAACAATTCCAAAACCATCATAATCCCGAATTACAAAATTTGCGAAGAAAAAAGAAAAACAAGAATTCATGAATGCTACTCCTACTCTAAGTGCACATAAGATAATACGTATGTAGAATGTAGATGCATTTTTGTGTATGTCCACACCACTGTTTACAATTTCACATAGTAAATAGATACATGCGAAAATACCTCTTTTTTCATCCCTATTTTGTGGACCTTCGTAAGCGAATCTCATTTCTTACACATCGCTAACTGAATTCTGAGTGAGCAGAGAAAAATACAAAAACTAGAAATAGAAAACAAGAAATTTCAATTCAAGTGGCTATATGAGACGGAAATAAAAAAAAGAGAAAGGGAAATATTCACTAACACCAGTGCATGCTTTTACACGAGCTCGGAGTTCAAGAAAAAAGGAAACCCAGTCTTAAGTTGTTAAACTTAAAAAAAGAAATAACTCAATAAAAACTCTTAAAAGCAATAACTCCATGATTATTTAACAAAAACTATTAACTTCTTAAAAAAACTAATTCATAAAAACTCTTAAAAAAAGAAAAAAAACAAACGAAAAATATTAATTCAGTCTGTATTAAGGCCGTGTGCGAATTGGATGAATTGTGGTTAAAAAATAAAAATGGATGATTTTTTAACCACAACTGTCATATTTTAACCTGCTCCGCAGCTAGTCTAATAATTTTATTCAATGCGAAGTGTCAAAATTTAACCAAACGTCAAGTTTTAACCCATTTTTAACTGAATTCGCACACGGCCTAAGTGTAAAATAAATAGGTAGTAATTTGAGATAAATTTTATCAACAACATATTGTTGGCAAATCACATTTAGAAATCATGGTTTATTTTGGTAATAAAACCGAAGAAAAAGCAATGCGTCTAAGGTTACGTCCGCAAGCCTGCTTCTAATTTTAGTACCAAAACATGCAGCAGCAGAAAAAGCAGGCTTCGGCTGAATGCTTGTTGGATGAATGGACATCAAATATTTATAGACTTGTTGCAAATAATTTCCCCGGATTCCATCCGAAAAATAAACCATCTCTCTTTTAACGGCTTTTATCAATGCAGTTTCATCAGATGGTTCTGCAATCTGTTGCGGTTCTAACTGTCCTCTATTTCTCTTTCCAACTTTTCTTTCAAAGAGAGTTAATTTTGGTCACTATGACTTGGTTCAGCGTCTTGAACTTGATCCAAATCATCGTTGTTTTCATTATTTATATTTAATCCATTGTATTTCTATTTAGCTAGTACCCGCGACCTGGCAATCGATTGTAGTGCCATCTTGAGACCTGACACAATGCTGTTTTTTTTTTTTTTTTTTACATAAGTTTGGTATTGGGATTTTTTTGTTTGGTTATGATGTAGCCCAAAAAGTTTAAAAACCCATTCTTGATTATACTAGGTGTCTTAATCTACCAATCCCGAAAATCCCGGGATTAGATAATACAATCCCGGGATTTAAAAGATTGAAAAATGTACCGGGATCCCGGGATCCCGGGATTTGGGATCCCGGGATTGCAATCCCTAGATGTGATGCCCTGTCAATGCTTTGGTGACAGGCACTCTTTCAAGTTCGGACAAATTAACAAAATAAAACGAACAGCATTCAGTCATACCTTTGATAACAGTTGGCCGGTAAGTACCTATGCAAGCAATGCACCTGTTCTCTGTGAGAAATGTGAAGCATTTTGGTAGCCTTAATGACAAGCTCCGCAAATTGAGCGTAACCATTCAAGTGGTTCGTGTAATTTCCGAAGGCATTTCCTTTACAAAAATAAAAATAAAAAAAGACTAAAAGGGGTGACTCTGACTAGTAACTCCTTTTCCCTATTGCATGGTGGGTAATTATTGTGTCAATTTGCACGCAAATAGCAAATTTTTATCTCAAAAAAAAAATTAATTGCAATTTGCGGTGTGGTTGTTGTCTAAACGTTTTTAAATAGTTTCACATGTGGGTTTTATTAGTTAAAAAATTATTCGAATTTTATTGTTAATGAGTCTTGACTCTTGAGGGTTGTTTTTTGAGCGAAATGAACGTTACGTTATGCGAGAATCGAGTGGGCTGTTCTCAAGAATATTTGTGGTGGGAGAACTGACTAGATAAAATACAGATCACAGAGAAATAACAAAAAACGGTAGACGCTAGAGGGGGTATCCGCCCATTTGCCCGAAAATACACGCCCAAATCAGCATGCCCGAATGGACAATTGCCCGAATCTACTTGCCCGAACGGCTTTACCCGAATCCACGTGCCCGAATCAACTTGCCCGAATGGTCATTTTGTTCCTCGTTGTACCAATACTCATATACTCGCTGTTTGCTAGCGTAGCCAGAGTCGTGCACTACACATCGAGGGTTAAAACCCCTTGAGCGGCGAAGCCGCCGCATATATACTCGCTGTTTGCTAGCGTAGCCAGATTGGTGCGCTACACATCGAGGGTTAAAACCCCTTGAGCGGCGAAGCCGGCGAATATACTCAGAGTTGTGCACTACACACCGATGTTGTACCAAAAATACAAAGACGAAGGTCGAACTATAGAATATTTGAAAAACATTTCGCACAACATTTTGCTTTCTTGGGATTATTATGTAAAAATACAGAAGAAAAATACATTGAATTTTCTTTTCGGGTTTTTCACTTTCGGGCAAATGACAATTCGGGCGGGTGTTTTCGGGCGAATGACCGTGAATCGCTAGAGGGATATTAGTTGAACGAAGTGCAATTTTTACGAGGCCTTACATGTTTTCTAGTGAGTCGTACAGAAACACCGAATTTCTGTTGAACAAAAAGTATGAAGAGAGCTACTGAGTAGTCGAACTTTTTTTGGCGGGCAATTGTTAGATAGTTTTTGTACATTTTAAAGCTTAAAATATTTTAAATTTCATTCTCATCGATTTTTCATTGTCTTCGTTCTCAATACAAAGTGTTAAAAATTGCTTTTTCCTTTTTTTTCCGCATTTTATTTAAATTTTCAAGTTCAAATTTATTGCTCTTGTATATTGACAGTTCAATTAAAAGAGAGAAAAAGTGTACCTATATGCAAATAAGTAAATAGAAAAATCACTCAAACCTTAAAACCTTGTCCCGCGATTCGAACTTCGTCATGACCGATCTCAACAACAAACGATCTAATTCACCATCTGTAATCACTGACTCCACAAATTCTCCCCGCACACAACTTCCCACAAAATATAAACTTACTCCTGCTGAAAAGACTTTGCTGGATAACATTGACCAAAAGTTAAAAAAACAAAGTGAGTTTATAATATCACTATTATCGAAGCAATTCAAAAGTGATTTAAATTCGTTGTCAAATAAGTTAGAAACACAACTTATCGAACTTTCAAATAATCTCACCGATGTTACACAAAAAGTTTCTCAACTTGAGTCTTCGATTTTAAATTCAGCAAAAGACATTGATGATCTAAAAACCGAAAACAATAACCTTAAATTAATCGTAAACAACACCGTCACTGCTCAATCTGAAACAAAAACTGAATTAAATCAACAAAAACTATGCTTCACTGCTATCAAAACTCAGATTGAAAGCCTTTCTGATTCCGTTATTCAGATTACAACTGTCCAAGATGAAATGGAAAATAAGAGAGTCGCAGCTGATGCTATGTTATTTGGGATTCCTTTTATGCCCGATGAAAATTTGAGATCACTATTTAATCTGCTATGTCACAACACCGGAATTAAACCACCTGTTTTAAATGACATTTTTCGAACTCGCCCGGCTTCAGGAAAAAATCACAACACTGCAATAATTCTTAAATTCAAATCGGCGTATGAGAAGAATTATGTACTAACTTCGATTGCTAAAATCCGGAGAAGCAGAAACTCGCAACTTTGTTTAAACGACGTCGGACTAAAATCTAATTCAATTATTTATGTACGCGAATGTCTCTCCTATAAAAACAACTTGTTGTTTCGGACCGCACTGGAAATGAAAAAACAAAAACTCATCGCTTCTGTTTACTCATTAAGAGGACTTGTTTACGTTAAACGTCAACCCACCGATGAGAATGGAACAGTCATTAACAATTTAGAAACTCTGAAGGGAATTGCCAGCCCTACGCATGCAGCTCATTAATTTAACTTTTTTTATTTCACCACACTTAAGCTAGAAAATTTGTAATTAAGTTTATTTTTACTTATTCATTTTACTTATTATTTAAAATCTGTTTTCTTTTCTCTTATTTTCTTTTTTCTTTTTATTTTCCTTTTTCTTTTTTTCTCTTTTCTTTTACAATTCCTATTGTAATGCATTACATATCTGGCATTGTTCTTTTTTATCTCTTTCTCCTTTCAAATTATTTCATTATAATGTTTTCTACGAAGCTGACAAACCATTTCTCCCGACTGTTAATGCCTTTCATTACTTTCTTACTACTATATGATGGCTATGAGTCAAATTGATAATGTTGGCTCTGCTTCGAATGACGCTGATGGAATTTTGCGCTCAATGATAAGTATCTTGTCGAAACAAAAATCGGGATTACAAATTTGTCACTTGAATGCACAAAGCCTTTTCTGCAAGATCGATGAATTTAGAGATGTGTTTGAGGGATCCAAGGTGGATGTAGTGTGTGTATCGGAAACTTGGTTTAATGAAAAATTTAACGACGCTCTTTATAACTTAAATGGTTTCAGATTATTTCGTGCAGATAGAGTAGGTAGAAGAGGAGGTGGAGTAGCAGTTTATATACGTAATGGAATAACTTGTACTCTAAATTGTAAGTCAGAACTTGGAAGTGAGATTGAGTACTTATTTCTTAACATCATAGGATGTGAAGGTTCACTTCTTTTAGGTGTAGTTTATCGCCCAAATAACAACGTTCAAATTGACCCTTTAATAAATCTTTTAGAAACCATAACCTTGAGTTCAGAGAAAGTGGTTATCTGCGGTGATTTAAATAGTAACTTGCTGACTCAAACTATTTTAATTGACAGTTTTCGAACTTTTGACCTCTTTCCGGTCAACACTTCCAATGCAACGCATTTTAGTCGAGAATCGACTTCACTTCTTGATGTTTACTTCGTTAATGATTTATCAGATGTTCTATTGTACGACCAACTGTCAGCTAGTGGTTTTTCCAAACATGACCTTATTTTTCTGACCTTTAATTTTAAACTCGAGAGTGCCTCAACCTCTTATGAATATCGGGATTTTAGAAACATAGACTTTGTAAGCTTAGAACGTGTTGCTCGAAGTATACGATGGGAACAAATTTATTTGCTCTTATCACCGAATGAACAAGTTGAATTTCTTAATGACAAAATTATATTCCTATTTAACAATTATGTTCCCTTGCGTAAAAAAACAATAAAATCGAGTGAGCGTACATGGTTCTCTAATGAAATAAGACAATTAATCTTCCTGCGTGATCAAGCATATCAAGATTGGAAACGGTACGGATTAGAAGATCACCACGAAATTTATCGTAGATTACGTAACAAATGTGTAAGCAAAATAAAAATGGCTAAGACTGCTTACTATAAATGTAAGTTAAACCCAAAATTAAATGGTCGCAAGCTTTGGAATAACTTAAAAGCTCTTGGTATAGGTAACAAAAGTAGACCCCATATTGATTTAAATGACATTGAGTCAATCAACAGAAACTTTGTCACACTTCCTTTACCTACTATCACTGAAATACCAACCGTAACAGAAACGCTTTCTCTAATTCCTTCAGAGATGTTTGGGTTTACCTGTGTTGAAAGTACTGCAGTCGTAGAAAGCATTTTATCAATTAAGTCCAACGCTATTGGTATTGATGGTATCAGTCCTAAATTCTTAAAAGTCATCTTACCCATTATTCTCCCTCATATCACGCACATCTTTAATTCTATCTTTATGACTGGTTCGTATCCAAATCTTTGGAAGCTCTCAAAAATCATCCCGATTCCGAAAACTGGAAGTACCAATGACTTTCGGCCTATCTCCGTGCTACCATTTCTTTCAAAAGTTTTTGAAAGAATTGCCCAAAAACAAATAAATTTTTATTTACAAACAAAGAACCTCCTATCGGAGAAGCAGTTTGGCTTTCGACAAAAACATAGCTGTACCACCGCCGTCATAAGTATTTCGGAAGAAGTTAGACGTGCTATGGATGATGATAAAGTGACATTTATGGTTCTCCTTGATTTTTCGAAAGCCTTTGACACTGTGCATCATGAAAATCTCTGCCACAAACTATCGATGCTGTTTGGTTTCTCGCCATCAGCTGTTCATTTAATTTCGTCATATCTTTGTGATCGCCAACAGGCAATAGTAGCCGGAAATCGTCAATCTAGTTTTCTCTCAATCACTAGAGGAGTTCCTCAAGGCTCGATACTAGGACCAGTCCTTTTCTCTTTATATATTAACGAACTTCCGTCTTTAATTACAAGTTCTTCCGTTCAGATGTATGCTGATGATGTCCAACTTCAAAGAAGTTGTCCACTAGGGCTTATCGAGGATTGTGCGTACAATCTTAACACAGATCTCGAAAACATTTTAAATTGGTCCGCACGAAACGGCCTCTGGCTCAACCCAAAAAAGTCAAAGTGTTTGATTATTTCCAGGAAACCCTTGGATTTAGAATACTTTCCCAAATTGTATCTTGACGGATCACCTCTTGATTACGTTTCATCCGCTAATAACCTGGGTATTCTATTTAACAACAGACTAGCTTGGGATACTCACATCAATGCCACGGTTGGAAAAGTGTATGGTGTTCTACGATTGCTTTGGTCTTCACAACATTTTACACCTGTTAGAACCCGTTTGCTCTTGGCCAAGTGTCTGGTAGTACCAATTTTAACATACGGATGTGAAATTTTTTGGAATTGTGATTCGGTGAGTAAGCGAAAGCTTAATGTAGCCTTTAACAACATTGCAAGATACATTTTTGGGCTTCAAAGGTTCGACCACATATCAAGTTTTTCGAAACAAATTTACGGTTTATCATTTGATCAACTGATGAAATACAAATGTCTAGTTCTCTTGTTCAATATCATTCAGACGCAACAACCTAGTAGCCTATTTAACAGAATCCACTTTGCTTCCTCAAACAGATCTCTACAAATAATACAACCACGTTTCTCTTATTTAGTATCAGAAAGACAATTTTTCGTCAGCGCTATTCGCCAGTGGAACTCTCTTCCGAGACAAATGAGAGGGGTTACAAGCGGGAGTCAGTTTCGCAGTGAGTTGAAAACTTATCTTCAGGATGGTAATTAAGCTAAAAAGGATATGTAATGTAAACTAAACTATTTTCTTTTCTTTCTTTCCTCTCTTTTCTTCTTCTTTTTTCTCTATTTTCTTAAAACCCACTTTTATTTGTATTTCAGTTTAAAAGTAGTAGTTTCTTTCATATACGAACCTTAAATTTAAGCCTCATACTAATTTATAAGAATTATATTCTTGCTGTATAGGTTATCGTTAAATAAAATAAATACTAAATAAAATAAAACATGAGTAGGTTAGTTTCTGCATTTAGATTATTAAAAATCACGCCTTCATTCAAAGGAATATCTGCAGGGAAAACTTATGTAATGGTAGCAAAAATTAAGATTCGCATTCTTATAATTCGCAATATGTGTTACCATGTGTACTAAGGGACTACTACCTTTCTCTACTATTCTAAGTTGTCAGTTCAACTCTCAGTACGAAATTAGGCGCTCGCCACCGACCATGCAGCATTCACCATTTCATTATTGAAACTTCTCCCCACTATTGTAAAGGGGTTTTAATATTGAAGGAAATTGTCCTTAGCAACACACCAGAAAACTTTAATAAACCTGCTGATCCACCACAACTATTGACTGCCATGTAGTGCCACCAGGGGCCTTAAATAAATCCTTCCAATCCATCAGAGCTATTGTCTGGCGTATAGTGCCACCAGACACCCTTAATAAACCTGCTGATCCACCAGAGCTATTGCCTGCCATGTTGTGCAACCAGGGGTCTTGAATAAACCTGCTGATCTGCTAAAGCTATTGTCTGTCGTGCTCAATGTCACCAAGGGCCTTAAATGTATTTGCTGATCCCCCGGAAATAAATCGGTCGAGTAAAGTATCAACCATCAACCAAACAAGCGGATGCGAGAACTGAAATCTGAGCATCAGAAGTACTACCAGCGGATATCATTTTTCCACTAATACCAGCTTCCAGTCATACAAATTTTTTTTTTTATTTTATTTCAATATTCTATTTATAGTTTTGTAAGTGTTTCCAATTAAGAATTTGTCAATAGGTTCAGAAAGGCCGATCATTGAACTTTCGTGTTTTCTTCAATAGACCTTGGCAAGACGGGCGAGAGAAGCCTTGGCTGGAAAGTATAATTATAATATAATTGGAATCATAATGGACCTTATTCTGGTCTAAGTGTGCGGGTTCTGTATTCGCAATCACTTTAAATCTAACCTAATTAATGCTTCGCAATTGATTCAGGGTACAAAACTTCGAAACCTGATAAGTTTGATGTAGGACTACACTTTCATCCTCTGGACCTGCGATCGTCGGGAAATCTATCAATTCGGATAGCTCCGCTTTGAAAAGGAACGATTTAAAGTGTTTTTTTTCTGCATCTTGGTCATAAATGTTATTGTCTTTGGGCGTGGCTGCGAAATTAATTCTTTTTAAATGCCCCAAATGACAACAAGTTTGCCCCTTTAATATGTATAATATGATCTTCCACTTGATGTATATATACCTATACAGTGACGATATCTTCATTTCCTTCTTTAATCTCTTCCAACACGATTCCATAGCAGAAAAGGTTAATTCCGATCAAGACAGATGCATCAATCAAAAAGAATATCATTTCTGTACTCGCATCATTTACCCTTTGAATTCAGTTCATTTCAGTTTTTGGTGAATGCATTCAGAAAAAAAACCGAAAGAAAAACGAGTGTGAATGGTCGTTAATGGCATTTGGCACTTTGAGAAATGTTCACTTGGAAGCGTTTGCACCTTTCGTCAATTGGGAATCAGCAGTTGATTAATTACCAAGCCATCGATAGCAGTGGCTGGATGAGATTAAAATGTTTAATCTTTCAGTTTTTGTTTCTTTTCTTTTTAAGTTGAAATTGTAAAATTGTCGACTGCAGGTGTATCTTGATGCGCACAAGAGCCTCCAATCGAATTTAAATTAAATTGTGACATGAAACTAATGTTCGTTTTAATTTGGTCTGAGTTGTTCTGCGAATAGAGCGTTGATTGATTGTTAGAAATAACAAGCATATTTTTTGTTTGAGGAGACTAGACGTCATAAGAAGCGGGCACACCCAGCAACTAAAAACAAAGAGAAAATGACAGAATTATAAGAAATGGAAGAACATTGAGAGGTATTGAAACAAAAATTCTCCAATTTCGGAAGATTATACTTCCTAGTTCGGAAAATGGAATTATGTTTTCAGAAGGTGATAAAAAGCAGAATGAAAGGTAGATTAGAGCCATTATGACTATTTAGAGTTCTTCCAGTTTCTCAATTTCTAGCAAAGATTTGTAATAAACATATCAAACGCGATGACAATAGCTTCCACTGATGGCGCTTCTTCTTTTATTCTTTGATGTTTCAATAATAATCAGGACACAAAGGCCATAAAGAGTATCCGATTGATTTTTATTTTAAGCGGATTGTGGCTACAGAAGTCTGAAATTATGTTTCCGTATACAATGAAAAAAAGTGGTGATTATGTCTTAGTTTGTCTAAACGTAGAGTTTTGTTGGGTTTTGGTTTTTTGAATAATTTGGAACGTATGTCAACTTTAGAATATGGACTCTTTTTCTCATAAAGATTGAAATGATAATACCAACAATTTTAATATGTTGTAACTTTTTGATTCAGCCTGACACACAGTACTTGCAATGTGTTTAGGTCATTTTATTCTTTCGCGGTCCCCTTTTTGTTGGCTTTATAGAAAATCGAAAGATCACCCGATTTCGATGCATTCGAAGAGGAAGAGGAAGGAAGGAAAAAAGAAACAAACCTTTATGGGTGAAGAAATGGATAAGAGATAAAGGGAAATGGTGATTTCTATATATTTCACTCTTTTTCTGCAAAACTACTGGCAAACTCCGCTACAAAGCAAGAAAGTCTTATGCAAATTCGTCATTTGATTTATTATTTATTAACCATTATTTCCGTAAGTTGTGACATTTACAGACATTTAAGTAATGAAAAAAAGTAAAGAAATTGTCGAGCATCTAATCACACAAGTTGGCTGGTCGAACGAGCCACGTATATTTTCAAAAATTTTAGAATTCCGTCGCATATGTAGGGGAGACCGGGGATAGTAGACTCAAAATTTACTTATCTTTTTTTAAAAAAATAACTAAAGAAGATATCAACACGAATTAAATGCCTTTTAACTAACCATTTTTTTGTGCTTTATAAAAAAAGATGTCTTCTGAAAGTGGTGAATTTTAAGACCTTTTTTTTCATAAATTTATAAAACGATCTCAGGTGGGTCAACTTACCCCAAACCCGGGGTAAGTAGACTATGACTATGGGGTTAGTTGACTATATCCTTTTTCCACCTTTTTGATATCTAAACTATAAGAAAATAGCACTTTAATTAATTTTATTTGAAACAAAAATTAATGTTCAAAAGACAGCACGACAATAGGGAAAGAAGGATGCTCCAACTTCTTCTGCTTAAATTTTTGCCGTTTTGGGCATATCTTTGCATCGTTTTTGAAGGGAACCGATACTCATGAGCAACAGAACGTATGGTTTTTCCGTTTTCAAGAATAATTTGTGGACATAAGCTCCAAAACTGATTTTCAGTCATATCCTTGTTGTGTTTCATACTGGAAATTACCAAAAACAAGTGAGTCAATTTACCCCCAACAAAAAAAGTCAACTTACCCCGAGCGGTCTCTCAGCTCTTAATGATTATTTTTCGGTACTCAGAAATCAAATAAATATATAACTGCTGGGTGTTGTTAATACAAACACTCACTTGTTCTTATTCTTAAAAAAAAACTGACGTTAAAAGCAAACACCTTTACGAAAGAAAAAAAATAAAAGAAAGCAAAAAAATTACTCACGAAAGCAAAAAAGTGAGTAAAGGCTCTAGACTCTATCAAAAGACAACATGTAACTAACCGGGCTGCTGTGCTCAATGTAAAAACAAGGACAAACTTGAAAGAAATTGTTTTGTTATGAAGTTATTTGCAGTTAGTCTACCTACTTACCCCTGAGGCCAACTATCCCCGGTTACCCCTAGTGGTTGTTTTTTGGAGTAGTTGTCGGGCATGTTGGCCAAAATGTGAACTCCTATTGACTTACGACGAATGATATTGTAATATTCGGCTTGGTCCGACAGTTAAAACTTATTCACTTTTTAAATAAAACACAAATTCACTTTATTCAAATCACTCACAAACTTATTTATTCAACACTTTCAATTATAACTTTGCAAACAAAGTATCTTTACTTTATCTCAGTTCACAATCAATTAATTTGCCTCGCCGCCAAACGGCTATTTATATAACAAAAATGATGGCTTCTAGAAACTACTATTGGTTCTTATTGGTTCTTGGAGAAGCTGAATGTTCTGGAACATTACTCCACTTACAAATAAAAATACTGGGATTACTTTTTGTAGGGGCTAACGTTCTTAATGCTAAACAAAAAGTTTCTCTTAATCACTAGGTATTGCCCCTCACTCTGGACTACATCACATCTTGGTACAGCTCGTATAGTTTGCGGTTAAACATTCTTCTCCATTTGCCATAGTCGCATACGGGACCGAAAATCAGTCTAAGAATTCTTCTTTCGAAAGGGCCTAGTACCATTTCTCATTTTTTTTCTTTTCGTCCACTCGGCACCACGCGCGCCGTAGAGATAAACATAATAATAACCATAGCTGGGCATTAACGGGCATTTTTTCGTTAATCCGTTAATCGTTAATTAACGAAGTTAACTTTCCCATTAACGGATTAACTTTTCAGTTAACTTCAAAAAAATGTTAACGATCGTTACATTTTCCAAAGTCCGTTAATCGTTAATCGAACACAAATACCATACAGATACACATTCAAATTAGATTATTGTAGTCGGGGATGCGATCGTAAGATTACCTACCTCATCAGCAGAGTGGAAAATCTAGCCACGATCTAATGGTAAATGACATGAAATTTTCAAAACCAGTGGTCGGACAGACTTTTCCTGGGCCTTTTGGTGGCTAAATTGCACTTCCGGTTGCGTTTTTTGGTGTCAGCTTATACCATGGGGAAATTGGAAAAAGTTAGTAGAAGTCAATAGACATTTCGTCGAAAATACCAAATCATATGGTCGGACAGAAATAACCCGGGCCTTTCCTTTTGTCCGCCCATCTTAAAAACGGTATTTTTGGTGTCGTCCTACCTCATCGGGTGAGTGGGCAAATGGGGTATCAAATGAAAGCTTAGAATGTCTACATTAAGAATCTACTGGTCGTCAGTCAAAGGACGTAGAGAGTGTAAGTGGCGGAGGCAGCAACGCGAGTAACAACGACGATGATGAGGATGACTTTTTCAACCCTGTTACTCAATCTTCAGAAAAACCTAAGAACAAAAAATCATTAAGAAGCAAAGCTCAAAGTCTCGTTAGAACGTGGCTAGATTTGAAGTCAAAAGACTCGTTAAATGAAGCGGCATTCGGGGAACAAGTATCGACAAATCTGTTTCTCCAATACAATACTGCCATACCCTTAAGCGCTGCTGTTGAACGTCTCCTCTCCACGGGCAAGGATATACTTCAGCCGAAAAGAGCCTCGCTTTCCGACGAGAATTTCAACATGCTATTGTTCATGAAGGGGAACAATCACATTCATATACATGACTGAATAAATTGTTGTTTTAACACTTAAACTCTTATAAAATATAATTTACTATATTAAAAACAAAATTTTACTTGTCTTTTCTTGTTTCCAACTTCCAATTTTTATTAGAAAATAAAATTTTTATGGCGTGTTAACGGATTAACGATTAACGTTAACTTGAGTTAATTTTTATTAAATTTAACGTTTTAACTGTTAACGAAGTTAAATTTTTAATTAACGGATTAGCGATTAACGAAGTTAACTTTTTGATTAACGGTGCCCAGCTTTGATAATAACAATAGTCTTGTATAGTAGACATCACTTTGTTTTTCGAGTGAGAAGTTTTACACCCAGTTGTTTGGCCAAACCGAAGTAGTTTGGTCACTCGAATAAATGAGAATTAAAGAGAATGAATCGACTTTCAATTGTTTTGCATAGGATTCAGGCTCGTTTGGTTGGTGAGATAGGATATGTTACTATCAGCTTTATCAGGCCCTTGCCGTAGTCGTAATGTATATTGTCTCTTACGCAGAACGTATACGAGTTCATATTTCATCTTTCAGTGGTACTGGTACAAAACTCCCAAGAGTATATAAATCAGTCAAGAAAAAAGTGCTTCTCAACTTAAACATTCGGAACCGGCGATAAATTAAAGGTCCTCTCACTTCTTCACAGGCTTCCAGAGAAATCTGAATGAATGTTTTTTTGAAAACGACTTTAGAAATAAATCAAATCATATTGAAAACAGTGAAATCTTCTGATAAGCGTCTGGTGCGCTCAAACCTGTTAGGAATGTAAGCTCTTGTTCATAAGTAATTAAGATTTGTGATCATATCAACACACGAGTCTAACCTTCTATTGAAGGATCATGTAAGGACTCTGGAACAAGTTTGTTTTTCGTACTGCCATGTGGTTATTTAAGCACAAAAGTCAGCAAATATGAGATAATGGAGTGTACGTGTGGCTATAGGAGTCGGAGGTTATGATACCATATCAAGTAAAAAGGTTGAACAATATGGCTAAGCTAACCTTTGCAAGCAAATTGCTGTTTCAAAAAAAAAAAAAAAAACTTTAACACTGAAGTTATTCATATTAATTTTATTAATTTTCAAAGAACAAAGGAGTAAAAACTGTCCACGACAACGCTTCGCATTCGTTTTATGAATCAATATGGATCGGGTATAAAGTAGTTTGGCTCTTGCGTAACTGCCAATGATTCGCAAATTACGCACAATGCGAGAACAACTGTTCCAAAGACGAAGTTAAAGTTCATGATGCTTAGTATGAAAATGCTTCTACTGAATATTCTTAAAATTCTGTGCCTATTTATAAGGTCGAAAATTGCTTAACCATGAAAATTGCGATTTTTATGCAATCTCAAATACAATATTGGAGCAATAATTATTTTTCAATCAATTCGAAATGGTGATTTATAGGGTTTCTAATTCCATGGTTTAATTTGGAATGCGTAAGAAGTTCTAAATTATTTATTTTCTGAGACACCCAATAAACTGCAAACTTAAGAAAAGCGCATAATGAATCAGAAATATGTTATCTAATCATCATTCACATTTTAAATTTTCTAATGTTACAGTTTATGTTATTTATGTATTCCATATCGTATATTTCAACTATGTACCAAGGTATGCTTAACTGAAGTTAACAAATTGTCTTTTCTAAACTTACTCGGGTATTCCTACAAAGGGACATTCAACAATGCCAAATGTCGAAGAAAATTTTTTAAGGAGCAATTACCTATTTTTAGTAAAAAATAATTTTTTTTTAGTCTATATTCCCTTTCCATGCCAAAGCACAGTACGAACATTAGGGAAAATGGGATAGACGGAGAGGGTTAAGGATGTGTGTCGGTTAGCATTGGTATTGAATTCTTGACTGGGGAAGACAGAGTGTGGAAGAAAGTTCCACACGTAGTACGACTAAAGAAGTATTCTCTGAACATGACCGTACGTCCGCAGCTGGTGGCAAACACTTAGATGCAACGGTTACCTTATTCCCCATTGTACAATGCTGTTTAAGTCAGAGTTTAATGAGCTTATCATATTTAGCCGTTCCAGTTCCAGATCCGAAGAGGAGGGATGTGTGTCTCGGAACGAATATGAAAAGCTAATGGTACTATCCTTAGCGAAACAATGTATTGGATTAGAAGTTACAG